>JBBBDQ010000708.1:1125000-1430000 GCA_037127315.1 Ascarosepion bandense
AAAAAACTATCCCGCGGTTTATTTCTTCGAATCCTGCTTAATCAGACCAAACATCGGAAAGAATATGGTTCCCAGGCTGAATATACCGTAAAACCGCCTCATTCACTCTCTTTAATCGTCGATGCGGCACCTCAACTAACAAACACTTTCCCCGCTCTATATCACCGAACGGATGACTAATGGCCAGGGCGCCAGTGGCCACGATGATATCTGTACACTTATAATAGTGTGTAAAGTAATTACATTTAATATTACATTAGTCCTTCAAAAGGGAAGGTTATACAGGGGTGGGGAGAGAGCTAGAGTCCAGTGGTTAGTAGATGAGTATTAACTTTGCATTTAAATTTCTGGCGGCTGTAGCCGTCAGGAAAGCAAGAATATGGGAGCGAGTTCCACAGGCGGGAAGTGCGAGAGAAGAAATTGCAGGAGTTTGGCTAACTTGACCGTGAATGGGTGGGACCCAGTTGCCAGTCTGGTTGCACGAGTAAACACCTGTTAAGGAGGCACCAGTAACTTAAGTTCGTCAGAGCAGAAGCCATGAAAGTATTTATAGAACAGACAAAGGGAGGCCACATTTTGACGGTGGGGAAGTGGCTGCAGTCGAGCCGCCAGATCAGTACCTATCACATTACAGGCTCTCCTTTGGAGCCTGTCAAGAACACTGAGGAGAACGGCAGGGGCGCCTGACGATAAATGGCAGCAGTACTCCATGCAAGGATGGATGGTTTACTTGTATATATGTAGGATGGATTCAGGCGGAAAAAACATCCTGGATCGATATAGTGACCCAACCTTCTTAGCAGTAGATTTTGTTTAGTAGGAATGTCTTTCGATGGAGAAGAAGTAAAGGAAATCAGCACAGGAGAAGGAAAGAGAAAAAGGAAAAATGTCTGGGTCAGCTTGAAACTTCTCACCTTTCATTCTAGCTTGTTGTTTTTGCTGTTTCCATCCCTGACTAACTGACTGATGCTGATGAGGCCCTTTTATTGTCATTAGATTTTTCATACTGACTCAAGTCCTCAAGTCTTGCAATTTGATGAGTCAAAAATCAAATAACACCTGAAATTTTGACTTTTTCTTTATGCACATGGTCAATCCTTTTTCTAAAAAAACCAGGATTTCACAGTCATTGTGAATTTTTGTAAAAGTGAAGAAGAAGAAGGTTGATCTTAATTTCTTATCCTACTACAAGTCAGTCAGTTAAGTGCCATATGTGAAACACGCTTGGGTCATCATGTCCCGAAAGAGACATGACTGACTGGGCAGAGGATTATCCCGCAGTAGGTTGCCATTGCTTTCTGCGGTAGACTGGTTGCCGACCAAGGCTATAGAACCCAATCTGTCCTGCTATTTAACCCATAACTGGAAGGAATAGACGGATTAATACCTTTCCCAAGGGTATTTGCGCGTAAGTGAATACAATGGATTCAACTGGAATTCGAACTCGGCTTCCCGGTTTCTTGTTCCGAGCCGATATCCACTGTACCACAACGCAACGCAACGCACTACAAGTACTCAATTAAATAAAACAATAATTTGTGGCTTAGCTTATAAACTTATATCTTTAGTATTTTATTCATATAACTTGAAATTAATTAAGTAAAGGATAGCAAAATCTGGCATACAGTTAGTTGAGTTGTGAGGTAACACTGAGATAAGTAGGCCAATCCCACTTAAAGTAAAATTGTTTTCTAGAACAGTGTTTTTAGTGAAGTGTACAACATGCTGAGGTCATCACAAGCATTGAAAATAGAAAGCTTTTCAAGCCTAATGAAATAAATGTTATCTTTTTGGTATTGCTTGCATAGATTCACCTACTTGTGAAATCTGGTTTTGGCTTTTTCTTTAAGCACATGGTCAATCCTTTTTCTAAAACACCAGGATTTCACAGTCATTGTGAATTTTTTGTAAAATTGAAGAAGGTTGATTTGAAATTAATTTCTTATCCGCTACAATGCTTACATGATTTGCAATATCAGCGATAACCAAAGGTTGCATCTTGAAGATGTAGAGGGCCATTTCGCCTACGTTCGAAATGAACACGGTCCGTAAAAGATTTACGTGCTTGTTTGTTTGCCTCATCTTCCAGCACAGAACTATCCACTTTCTATTGTCTGTTTCCGGCTTTCATTTTAGGGACACTCTAACTGGTCTCTCTATGAACATCTGGGCACCTCAACATGCTGTAATGGTTAGCAAGCTTGTCTCGCTAAAACCTATTGCTACTGAGTCGTGAGTTATATATATATATATATATGTTTCATTAAATAATATAGGCAATTTTATCTATTTATTTGATGTATAAGCTTAATAGTATTATCATTAAATGATGAAAGTAAATCACAATATTGATGCATAATTTATTTTATAATCCAAGCTAAGCTTTCGGCTAACATAAGTCATTTTCAAAGATTTCAAATTACATTATAGTATAACAATTCACGGACAATAATGACAGTCTGTTTTTGTTGCCATGGAAGATTTCCAAGTAATAACAAACTAGTGCATACAAGAAAATGATCTGACTGCGTACCCTATACTTTCAGTCTTGTACCAAATCTAAGCGGAGCTTTGAATATCAACTCTTCTCTTAACATTCATAGTAGATAACTGCACATCTTGTGACGTTTTATGTTAGCAGTAGGTTAGGTTTTGTCCTAAATGACTGGTTGGAATGGTTGCAATGTAGGCGGTTTCAAAACCCAGCACAGTTATAGACTCTCTCAGATGATGTGCGTTCTAATGCAGTAGATATCGGCTCGGAACAAGATATCGGATACCCGAGTTCGTATTCCAGCCGAATTTGCTGCATTTATGCACAAATACCCTCGGGAAAGGTAGGAATCCGTTTCTTCTCGGTTAAGCTACGGGTTAAATAGTTGGACAGGTTCTATAACCTTGGTTGGCAACCAGTCTACCGCAGAAAGTAATGGCAACTTACTGCGGGAAAATCTTCTGCCCAGTCAGTCATGTCTCTTTCGAGACAGGATCACCCATAGCGTGTATCATGTATGGCACTTAACTGACTGACTGAATATAACAGTTGGAAACATTATTCAAACTTCTACTGGGCATAAAGTGGGGGATTAGTTTTCTACAGTTATGAAGTAATAAACTGATCCCCTAATAATTATACTTAATGTAATAATGCAATATAATCTATCTCTTCTCCCTCCAGGTATGAGCTAAATGGCAGGACAGATTGGTTTCTATAGCCTTGGCAGGCAACCATTCTACCACAGAAAGTAATGGCAACTTACTGCAGGATAATTTTCGGCCCAGTCAGTCATGTCTCTTTCGAGACATGATCGCCCAAAGCGTGTATCACGTATGGCACTTAACTGACTGACGTTTTCGTGGCTTCATCACCTCGCATAGGGTGAAACAGTTATGAAAAACAATCATAATAAATTTAGTTTACAAACAAAACAATTAATTTTCTATTATATAATCGGTAACATGGGATGCATAAATAAATAAAGGTCTTCCTGTTATACAATGGATAACATTGTATACAATAATAAATATTAGATTGTCCCAAAAGTTCGTAAACACTTGCAAAACATTGAAATTTTACTCGTCAAGTAATCTAAGGTTACCAGAAAACACTTGAAAAAAGTTGAAGTTGTACTCGCAAAAATAACAAAAATTATTGCTCAAAATAAAGACCATCGTTTTCCAAGACTTTCTGCAAGCTTTCGGGTCTGGTCAAAGTACCATTCAGCCTGTTTCGAATCAAAGAATTCTTGACACGCTTCCTCGACTTCATCAAACGGGTCGAATCGGCGGCCCTTCAGAAATTTTTGCATTGAGCGGAAAAGGCCGTAATCTGATTGAGCACAGTCAGGACTGTAGGCTGGATGTGGCAGAACCTCAACGCCGTCCAGCTCTTCAAACTTGTCTTTGGTCTTCCTGGCGGTGTGTGGCTTGGCATTGTCCTGCTGCATCAAAGCGGGCTTTCCGTTGATCAAAGCCGGGTACTTTTGCTTCAACTTTTCGTAGACCTGCTCAAGTTGCTGACAGTAAAGTTCGGCATTATTGGCACGACCATTCGGAACCAACTCAAAATGCACGATTCTTTCAAAGTTCCACCAAACGCATATGACTTTCTTGCCGAATCGATCTTGTTTTGGAACCGACGGTGTCTCTTGCCCTTTCTGAACCCATCGCTTGTCTCGATTGTGCTAGACCAGATAGACCAATTTCACAAGTGTGTACGAACTTTAGGGGCAAACTAATATATACAGGACTTTTGCTATGTAATGGGTCACGTAGGATAGATAAAGAAATAAAGAACTTCCTGTCACGTGATGGGTAACATTCGATGAATAAATAAATAAATAAATGTCTTCATGTTATGTATTGAGTTACATGGGATACATCAATAAATAAAGGCATTCCTGGTATGTAATCGGTAAGAATGGATACATAAATAAATAAAAGACTTCCTATTACGTAGTGGGTAACATGGGATACATAAATAAGTAAAGGACTTTCTGTTATATTATGGGTAACATGGGATAGATAAATAAATGAATAAATAAATAAATAAATAAAGTTCTTCCTGTCATATAGTGGGTAACAATTGATGCATAAATTAATAAACGACTTGTTGTTATGTAATAAGTAACAAGAGATACGTAAAAAATAAAGGTTTTCCTGCTATATAATGAGTAACATGGGATACATTAATAAGTAAATGACTTCCTGTTAAAGAATGGGTAACAATGGATACATAAAAAAATAAACTACTTCCTATTATGTAAAGTGGTAACATGGGACAAAAAATAAATGAAGGAATTCCTGTTATGTGATGGATAACATGTGGTACATGAATAAATAAAAGACTTCTTGTTAGGTAATGAGTTACACGGAATAGATAAACAGAAGATTTCCTGTAACGTACTGGATAACATAGGGTAGATAAATAAATAAAGGACTTCCTGTTATTTACTGGGTAACAAGTAATACATAAATAAGTAAAAGATTTGCTGCTATGTAATGGGTAACAGTGGCTACATAAAGAAATAAGGGACTTCCTGTTACGTAATGGGTAACATGGGATAGATAAAGAAATAAAAGGCTTCCTGTTATCTAATGGGTAACAATAGATACATAAATAAATGACTTCCTGTTATGTAATGGGTATTATGGGATAGTTGATTAAGTGCCATACGTGATACACACTATAGGCGATCATGTCTGGAAGATTGACTGGGTAGAAGATTATCTCACAGTAGGTTGCCATTGCTTTCTGCGGTAGACTGGTTGCCAGCCAAGGCTATAGAACCCAATCTCTCCTGTTATTTAACTCATGACTGAAAGGAAGATACGGATTAATACCTTTTCCAAGGATATTTGTGCGTAAGTGAATGCAAAGATAGAATGCATAAAGGAATAAAGGACTTCCTGTTATGTAATACGTAACATGCGATACATAAAAAAAAAGATTTCCTGTTAAGTAATGGGTAACATAGAATAAATAAAAAAAAAAACTTTCTGATATGTGAATGGGTAACATGGGATACATAAAATTTATAAACGACTTCCTGTTATGTAATGGATAACATCAGATAAATAAATAAATAAACAAATAACTTCCTTTTATGTAATGAGTAAGATCAAAAATTTAAATACCTGGGAAGCGTTATAACAGAAGACGGAAGTGCGACACAGAGATCCGAAGGCGAATTGGCATGGCGAAGGAAGCATTCCAGAAGTTGATTAAAGTATTAAGAAACAAGACAATTTCGCTAGAAACAAGGAAGAGAGTACTGGATTGCTACGTGCTGTCTGTCCTTCAATATGGCAGTGAATGCTGGACAATTCCATCAAAGATGAAGGAAAAACTTAAAGCAACTGAAATGTGGATCTACAAAGGGATGCTGCGAATATCATGGATCGAACACGTGAGCAATGATGAGGTTTTGGAAATGATGGAAATAAAAAGGAAATTAATACTGAGCATCAGGAAGAGACAGCTGAAGTTCCTGAGACACGCAATGAGGAAGGAGGGCTTGGAGAACCTGATACTAACAGGCCAGATAGAGGGAAAAAGAGACAGCGGAAAGCAACGGATAACATATTTGAAGGACCTAATCAAGTGGATGACGGAAAGAGGGTTTCATGGTGTAACAGGAGAAGGCGTACTCAGAGCCACCTGTGATAAGGAAACGTGGAAGGCCATGATCGCCTACGTCCTGAAGGGACAATACACATAGAAGATGAAGAAGATAGGATATATAAATAAATAAACGAATTCCTGTTACGTAATGGGTAACATTGGATAAATAAATAAAGGACATTCTGATACGTGATAGGTAACAAGGGATACATAAAATTTATAAACGACCTCCAGTTATGTAATGGATAACATGGGATCTATCTAAACTTATTTATAAATGGAACTTTGTCTGTGTGTATCCGTTACCTATAGAATCCGAAACGGCCGAACCGGTTTTCTTGAAACTTTACACAGTTGTACTATAAGCGTCTGCGAGTGTTCTTAGCTATGATTTGTGTCGAGGTACAACCGATAAATATCGAAAATCGATAATCGAAAAAACCGGGTTATAGAAGGAATGGTCCGATTTTAATCAAATTTGATACACTCATAGACAAAGACATAAGAAACGATATTCAGAATTTTCAATGTTGCAGTTCTTACAATAGTGCAGAAAATCGATAATATATATATATATATATAAGGCAAGATGTTTGTGTGTGTGTCTGTTTATCTGTCTGTATGTCCTTTATACAAATCCACAAATATATATATATATATAAAAGGCAAGATGTTTGTGTGTGTGTCTGTTTATCTGTCTGTATGTCCTTTATACAAATCCACAATTTTTATTCGATTCTCACCAAACTTCACACAAATATTCTTTAGGCTGAGTCTGAGCTCCAGGACCATGGATTAGTTTTAAAGCTTTCATTACACCCGAGCAACGCCGGGCTATACTGTTAGTATATACATAAATAAAAAAAAACTTCCTGTTATGTAATGCGTAACATGGGATGAATATAATTTTAGATGGCAGGAATTTTCCAGGGATAATTATTTACTGATACAAGTTTTAGGTAACTTTTCCAAGAGTATTTTTTGCATAAGTGAGTGCAATAAACCCAACTAGAATACGAACTCTGCTCTTCACATTGTGTGTGTGTGATGTATAACATCTTTATTTTATTTATTTATTTTTAAATCTCAATGCTTATTGAAGATCAACTCAGAGATTCCTAATTTTTTCGATGACTCACCCAGATTCGCAACAAGAATGCAAGTATTAGATTTGAATGTTAGCGTATAGATGTGTTTATAAAATAGATTTTTGTGATCAATACAATAAATATAGTCGATAGTCAAGGTGATTAATTTAAAAAATGACAAAAATCTCAGTCGATCTTCGATAAATATTGAACGTTTTTACTTTTAATTCAATTATCGCTTGTGTTAATATTGGTCAATTTAATAGCAGAAATGCTAATAAATTTGACATACGTTTTGTAATTTTACCTATATTATATGCTAGTATTTTATTTTATCGTATAAATAATTTGATCCGCTGCTCATTGCTACAACAATCTCACGTATATGTGGAATAATGATTGAAGAATCAGAGAGCAAAGTTCGAATTCCCATCGAGTTCATTACATTCACTTGGGGAGGTATGAACGTGTCTCATTTCCCTCTAGCTATTAGGCTGATTTAAATTCAGTTAAACGATGAGGGAGCCATTGGCCAAGTTCAGACTCTTTTCTGCGTTTAAAAGACGGAAAGTGTGACACAGAGATCCGAAGGCGAATTGGCATGGCGAAGGAATCATTCCAGAAGTTGAGTAAAGTTTTAAGAAACCGGACAATTTTGCTAGAAACAAAAAAGTTCTTCAATATGACAGTAAATACTGGACAAAGACAAAGGAAAAACTTGAAGCAGCTGAAAAGTGGATCTACAGAAGGATGCTGAGGATATAATAGACCACGCATGTGAACAATGATGATGTTTTAGAAATGATGGAAACGAAAATGAAATTAATACTATGCATCAGGAAGAGACAGCTGAAGTTCCTGGGACGTGCAATGAGGAAGGAGGGCTTGGAGAATCTGATACTAACAGGCCAGATAGAAGAAAAAAGAGACAGGGGAAAGCAGCGGATAACATATTTGAAGGGCCTGAGCAGATGGATGATGGAACGAGGGTTGCATGGTGTAACAGGAGAAGGCGTGGTAAGAGTCACCAGGGATAGGGAGACGTGGAAAGCCATGATATCCTCCGTCCTGAAAAGACAAGGCACATAGAAGAATATATATTCCGAATGTTTATAAGAAATTACAATGTTGTTATAAAATTGGGGATCAATTCTATATTATAATCAATATATAAACTGATCCCTCATTTTGTGACCATGCTAGTTTCTATATATTTATATTCTAGATTTATGGGCTTGAACTAGTGGATGGCAGAGTTGGCTTTGGGTGGTGTAACAAGAGAAAGCTTGTTTAGAGCCACCAGGGATAGAGTGGCGTGGAAAGCCATGATTGCTTACGCCCTGAAGGGACAAGGCACATTGAAGAAGAAGAATGGTTCCTCTTGTCTATTGACTCAAGTTAAGCAAGTATTTTATGCGCTGATTTCCACTGGCTCCCTTTCCCCCAGTTCTGTAAGAAACAGGTTCTCCAAGCCGTCCTTCCTCATTAATTACCCGGGGAATTTAAACTGCCTCTTACTGATATTAACTAGGCTTTCTTTTGTCACCATTTTCTCCAGCTTTAACCATTCCCTTTCGTGTCTGCTATCAACACCAAAAATCTTTACATGGCCTGAGAGCATATGCATTATTATCGTACAGTGTCCAGGTTTTGTTTGCTCATGCCTCAAACTTTCACTTCATTCACACAGGAAAGTTACAAGTCGTTTATTTCCTGATCTAAATGAGCCAATTACTCCCTGGAGTTTTTCTCTGTAGCAATTTGTTCAGGATCCATCATTTTGTAGTAGAAAATTTCCTTTTGAATATTTTTGAATAGAAAAGAATAATTTTTCAAAAATCGTTTCATTTATTATAAATAATGCCGTCAATCTAACCAAGATTGTCTTTGCAATTCTCGCGATGTTTTATAATTGCTAGAAACTGTTTTCTTCTTCTTCTTCTTCTTCTTCTTCTTCTGCTTCCACTAATACTTTCTTTTTTTCCTTTTACCTTCTTCTACTCCCTATAATTCATCTTCTTTTTCTTTCTTCTTTCTTCCATGCATTTTTTATTCCTTATAATTCTTCTTCTTACCACTCTTCTTCTTCTTCATAATTCTTCTTCTTTCTTACTTTCTTTTTCTTTCTTATCTCCTTCTACTCCTTATAATTATTTTTCTTTCATTTGAAATATTTATACTTCTCGTTCAAAAGTTAAAACTATCTACTATTCTTCATGATTTGTCACCTTTTAAATCCGACCTTATGATACAGTTGATACAGTGCTGATAGTAGAACGGAAAGGAAACTACAAGACCTCCTACAGAAGGTAGCTGAAGAGAGTGACAAGAAAAGACTACAAATAGCTGCAAGTAAACCAAATGCATGGTCATCATCAAAAAGAGCAGCCCGAAATGCCAAATACAAGTGGGGGATACTAAAATCAAGCAGGTACAAAAATTTAAATACCTGGGAAGTGTTCTAATGACACAGAGATTCAAGTGAATAAAGTATTAAGAGACAGAAAAATTTCGCTAGAAACAAAGAAAAGAAGACTGGACTGCTATGGGATGTCAGTTCTTCAATATGGCAGTGAATGCTGGACAATATCATCAAAGATAAAGGAAAACCAAGAAGAGAGTACTGGATTGCTATGGGATGTCAGTTCTTCAATATGGTAGTGAATGCTGGACAATCTCAACAAAGATGAAGGAAAAACTTGCAGTTTAAATGTGGCTCTGCAGAAGGATGATGTGGATATCATGGATCGAGCATGTGAGAAATGATGAGGTTTTGGCAAGGATGGAAACTAAAAGGAAATTAATACTGAGCATCAGGAAGAGACAGCTAAAGTTCCTGGAATATTCAATGAGGAAGGAGGGCTTGGAGAACCTGATACTAACATACAGATAGAAAGAAAAAGAGACAGGGGAATGTGGATAACATATTTGAAGGGCCTGAGCAGGTGGATGACAGAACGGGAGGGGGGGGTAACAGGAAAAGACGTGCAAAGAGTCACCAAGGATAGAGAGATGTGGAAAGCCAAGATCGCTTATTTTTTTTAGATATTCTACAATTTAAATTGTAGAACATCTGAAAACATTTTCTAAATTATATTACTCTGTTAAATTAAATAAATAAATTTAACATGGAGTTCTTTTGATTTTTTCTCTATCGGAATTTACCTGACTTACATACCAAGTATTCTACGTAATATATATATATATACATATTAGTCATCCACATACAAGCTTGTTTCGCTGTATCACAGCTCATCAGTGTGGACAGACACATCCACTTGCTTCTGGCCAGGATCGAAACTCGACCGATTTGGTGTCAGTCGGACTCGCTACTCCCTAAGCCATAGGCGCTTGGAATCGGAGAAGAGAAATTTTAACGTGTTGTATATAAGCAGGGTATACACACACCAGTCACCGAAAGAACTCAATTCATTTCTGAAGAGTCACGCAAGACCTCAACAGAATGCAGAAAATCCGTCAAAGTATGAAGCACCTTCTCATTTTTCTTAACATAAAAAAGTATTTTTTATTTTAAGTGACTCACTACTCTATTTTTAATTAAATAGTATATATATATATATATATATATATATATATATATATATATATATAAACAGAAATAGTCGGAGGATTTTAAATAATTGAGTAATTCATCGAGTTTTATTAGACCTCAATAGAATGCAGAAAGTACTGGACGGCCGTTTTGTCCTATATTTGCGACTCATCAGCAGTGCGCACCACTACCAGGAATTGAAACCCAGACAGTTAAGTTATAAGCAAACGTCTGTTTATATATCGTTGCTTGAACCAGCTTATAATGCTCTGGATTGAGCGACTTGGTGAGAGTAGTCGTGGTTCTAGGAGGCACCGTCCTATAGGTAAAGGAACTTCGATGATTTCCACCACGGAATATGTGAATGAGGGGCTCTATATCGAGTGTAATTCGTCACCGGGGCCCCTGGTACAGTTGGCATAACATTTGCTTAATGTAACTGTCTGGATTTCAATTCCTGGTAGTGGATGAGTTCCAAATATAGGGCGAAACGGCCGTCCAGTGCTTTCTGTTGAGGTCTCATATAAATCGATGAATTGCTCAATTATTTCAAGTCCTCCTCCTCCTATATATATATATATACTGTTTAATATGTATAGGAAAACTACTGAAACGTTGTAAGTTAAAAATGTATTTTTTTGACAGTATTTATTTATTTCTATTATTATATATATATATATATATTTGATAATTCAGACCGGCCTCGGCCTTTCATCAGAAACAAATGATTTTATTTGTTTCTGATGAAAGGCCGAGGCCGGTCTGAAATATCATATATATATATATATATATATATATATATATATATATATACTGTCAAAAAATACATTTTTAACTTACAACTTTTCAGTAGTTTTCCTATACATATTAAGACAGTATACGTGGATTATCATTATGCTATATATATATATATATATATATATATATATATATATACTATTTAATTAATAACATAGTATCTGCTCAAATACAAATCTTATCAATATCTATTAAAGTAATATCTTATCAATATATATTATCTTATCAATATTATCTTATCAATATTATCAATATTATCTTATCAATATTATCAATATTATCTTATCAATATATCTTATCAATATATATATATTATCAATTAATAAAGTAATATCTTATCAATATATATTATCTTATCAATATATATTATCTTATCAATATTATCTTATCAATATTATCAATATTATCTTATCAATATTATCAATATTATCTTATCAATATATCTTATCAATATATATATTATCAATGAATAAAGTAATATCTTTTCAATATATATTATCTTATCAATATTATCTTATCAATATTATCAATATTATCTTATCAATATTATCAATATTATCTTATCAATATATATATTATCAATTAATAACGTAATATCTTATCAATATCTATTAAAAGTAATGATTAAATTAAAAATATAATTTCTTCTATACGTCCTCACTCAAAATAAAAAATACTTTTTTTATGTTGAGGAAAATGAGAAAGCGTTTCATACGTTGATTTTCGTTTCTATAAGTTCACTTGTCACGTATTTTATTTATTTTTCCTCCTGAAGGTGACCTTTATCTGATGATACAAAGAATGAAGAGCCGAATAAACTTGAAGGAGACTTCTTAGATTTCAGAAATATACGACAAAAAGAGGTTCATATTTTACTCATATTTAAAGACAATATGAAACAGCATTACTCTTTAATGAGTTCCACGTATGTCTGCGCCCACGCGCGTCTTAGATATTATATTCACGACGCCATGATACGCCTAATAACTAATCTGAGGTTTAGAATAGGCAGACGGTAAATAATTTTTCTGTATCACAGCAGCACCATGCAAATATTGTTCATTGTCTTTCTAGTGATGGCCTCCATTTTGATGGCTGAATAGAATGAATATCATTGAAAGTTATGCAAACCAATTTATACATTAAAATAGCGTGGGTTAACTTAGAATAAATCAAATAATAGTAATCAAGGAATACCCTTCTATTACCATTTAAATCAAAAGACGCGGAGTTTGGAGATGTAGCTATCATTCTTAGCCAAACGCTGACGTCTAATTCATATTTTTTTTATTATACTGAGAAGAACGGTGGGAGAAATTATTCCAAATGATCCTTTTAAAGACCTTCCGGGATATTCCCAACGATTATTTACAGAAAAAAATCCTCATGCCAAAAAAATTATTTTATTTAATAAAATAATTCTTGGCATACTAAATAAATAGCGGTTAGATGTTTAAGAAGCAACAGCAAGAAGAGGACCGCCCCGTCCACAAGGCCTGTCTACTCCAACAGACAGGTAACCCCAATTCCGAAAGGTCCATCATCATCATCATCAGTTCTATTGTTTTTATCGTTGGGCACCTCGGTGTGGTGTAATGGTTAGCAAGCATGTTTGCTAGAATCATTAGTAGTGAGTTCAATCCTCACTGGATGCCCCATACTTTCGGCCTTGTGCCACATCTATAAGGCACTTGGAAAATCAACTATTCTTTTTGTCGTAGAATCACTAGTCAGCTGAGTACCTGACCAGTACTAACTGATATCCAGAGTTGAATAGAGACGCCTTATTTTACTCGACTTGTGAGATCCTAAGCTATTCCACTTGTGAGGCCCTAGGCACACATCTAGCTTGAAAGCCGGGAGGTATTCATTTCTCCAAAGGGTCTACCAACCAAATAAATAAAAGCTTTTTATTTATATACTCCCAAAATAAAGAAATACTTTGAGCTAAAAACATTTATATTATTTATCTATCTCTGAGCCAAATAAATGCGTATGGACTCAAATATCTTCTCATTTTATGTGCCGTGTCAACTCAGGACGTAAGTGATCATGGTCCTCCACATCATCCTGTTCTGTTTAATATATTTTGTCCTGTTATTTTTCCCAAACCCTGCTCTAGCATTCATTTGCTTAAGCTCATGAAGAATGTCACATGCAGTTGTGGATCCCGGGAATGGGAACCGTACAAAATAAAGGAACAACAACCAGAATTTGAGATAGAAGAATAAATATATTAAACGTAAAGATATAAATTTGAACGCAGGTTAATAATCCAGGAATACGGTTCGTAAGAACTATATATACAAATCTCTGGAGTGAAGCAGTAGTAGAATTAGTATGTCCACATCGGAAGCTGACGGGTTCTGTGTAATAATCTCACTGAGTAACGCACAGAGTTACTATGAACTAATGACGCTGTATTCTCCGTGAAACTTCGATATCTTCCGGTATCGTTCGGTATCTCACGATATCTCTTTATAGTAGGAGCGTATATATATTCTAGAGGATACTATCATTTGAAAAAGGAAAGAACCCGCAACACATGCTATTTTCTCTTGTATCTTTTTTCTTTCTACCTACCCCGTGAGTATCAGATTCTCTTTCTCGTTACAAACTTCAAATGTCTCTTCTTGGTGTGAAGAATCATTTTTCTTTAAGTTTCCATTCTCTCCAAAACTTTGTCGTTGCTCATATATTCGGTCATGGTATCCTCAGCATCCTTCTGTAGAACTACATTCCTGTTGTTTCGAGTCTCTCCTTTGTTTTGACAAGAATGTGCAGCAACCACTGCCATATAGGAGGACAGATATCACATAATAGTTCAGTACTCTTTTCTTTGTTTCTGTTCCTTTGAGTCTTTACTTCATCTTCGAAGAGATTGTCCAGCATTCGCTGCCATATAGGAGGACAAATATCACATAACAGTCGAGTACGCTTTTCCTTGTTTCTGTTGCTTTGAGTCTTTAATTCATCTTTGAAGAGCTTGTCCAGGATTCGCTGCCATATGGGAGGACAGATATCACATAACAGTCCAGTACACTTTTCCTTGTTTCTGTTGCTTTGAGTCTTTACTTCATCTTTGAAGAGCTTGTCCAGGATTCGCTGCCATATGGGAGGACAGATATCACATAACAGTCCAGTACACTTTTCCTTGTTTCTGTTGCTTTGAGTCTTTACTTCATCTTTGAAGAGCTTGTCCAGGATTCGCTGCCATATGGGAGGACAGATATGACATAACAGTCCAGTACACTTTTCCTTGTTTCTGTTGCTTTGAGTCTTTACTTCATCTTCGAAGAAATTGTCCAGCATTCGCTGGCATATAGGAGGACAGATATCACATAACAGTCCAGTACACTTTTCCTTGTTTCTGTTGCTTTGGGTCTTTCCTTCATCTTTGAAGAGATTGTCCAGCATTCGCTGCCATATAGGAGGACAGATATCACGTAACAGTCCAGTACACTTTTCCTTGTTTCTGTTGCTTTGGGTCTTTCCTTCATCTTTGAAGAGATTGTCCAGCATTCGCTGCCATATAGGAGGACAGATATCACATAACAGTCCAGTACACTTTTCCTTGTTTCTGTTGCTTTGGGTCTTTCCTTCATCTTTGAAGAGATTGTCCAGCATTCGCTGCCATATAGGAGGACAGATATCACATAACAGTCCAGTACACTTTTCCTTGTTTCTGTTGCTTTGAGCCTTTCCTTCATCTTTGAAGAGATTGTCCAGCATTCGCTGCCATATGGAAGGACAGATATCACATAACAGTCCAGTACACTTTTCCTTGTTTCTGTTGCTTTGGGTCTTTCCTTCATCTTTGAAGAGATTGTCCAGCATTCGCTGCCATATAGGAGGACAGATATCACATAACAGTCCAGTACGCTTTTCCTTGTTTCTGTTGCTTTGGGTCTTTCCTTCATCTTTGAAGAGATTGTCCAGCATTCGCTGCCATATAGGAGGACAGATATCACATAACAGTCCAGTACACTTTTCCTTGTTTCTGTTGCTTTGAGTCTTTACTTCATCTTTGAAGAGATTGTCCAGCATTCACTGCCATATAGGAGGACAAATATCACATAACAGTCGAGTACGCTTTTCCTTGTTTCTGTTGCTTTGAGTCTTTAATTCATCTTCGAAGAGATTGTCCAGCATTCACTGCCATATAAGAGGATAGATATCACATAACAGTCCAGTACACTTTTCCTTGTTTCTGTTGCTTTGAGTCTTTACTTCATCCTTTGAAGAGATTGTCCAGCATTCACTGCCATATAGGAGGACAAATATCACATAACAGTCGAGTACGCTTTTCCTTGTTTCTGTTGCTTTGAGTCTTTACTTCATCTTCGAAGAGATTGTCCAGCATTCACTGCCATATAGGAGGACAGGTATCACATAACAGTCCAGTACACTTTATCTTGTTTCTGTTGCTTTGAGTCTTTACTTCATCTTTGAAGAGATTGTCCAGCATTCACTGCCATATAGGAGGACAGATATCACATAACAGTCCAGTACACTTTTCCTTGTTTCTGTTGCTTTGAGTCTTTCATTCATCTTTGAAGAGATTGTCCAGCATTCGCTGCCATATAGGAGGACAGATATCACGTAACAGTCCAGTACACTTTTCCTTGTTTCTGTTGCTTTGGGTCTTTCCTTCATCTTTGAAGAGATTGTCCAGCATTCGCTGCCATATAGGAGGACAGATATCACATAACAGTCCAGTACACTTTTCCTTGTTTCTGTTGCTTTGGGTCTTTCCTTCATCTTTGAAGAGATTGTCCAGCATTCGCTGCCATATAGGAGGACAGATATCACATAACAGTCCAGTACACTTTTCCTTGTTTCTGTTGCTTTGAGTCTTTACTTCATCTTTGAAGAGATTGTCCAGCATTCACTGCCATATAGGAGGACAAATATCACATAACAGTCGAGTACGCTTTTCCTTGTTTCTGTTGCTTTGAGTCTTTAATTCATCTTCGAAGAGATTGTCCAGCATTCACTTCCATATAGGAGGATAGATATCACATAACAGTCCAGTACACTTTTCCTTGTTTCTGTTGCTTTGAGTCTTTACTTCATCTTTGAAGAGATTGTCCAGCATTCACTGCCATATAGGAGGACAAATATCACATAACAGTCGAGTACGCTTTTCCTTGTTTCTGTTGCTTTGAGTCTTTACTTCATCTTTGAAGAGATTGTCCAGCATTCACTGCCATATAGGAGGACAGATATCACATAACAGTCCAGTACACTTTTCCTTGTTTCTGTTGCTTTGAGTCTTTCATTCATCTTTGAAGAGATTGTCCAGCATTCGCTGCCATATAGGAGGACAGATATCACGTAACAGTCCAGTACACTTTTCCTTGTTTCTGTTGCTTTGGGTCTTTCCTTCATCTTTGAAGAGATTGTCCAGCATTCGCTGCCATATAGGAGGACAGATATCACATAACAGTCCAGTACACTTTTCCTTGTTTCTGTTGCTTTGAGCCTTTCCTTCATCTTTGAAGAGATTGTCCAGCATTCGCTGCCATATGGGAGGACAGATATCACATAACAGTCCAGTACACTTTTCCTTGTTTCTGTTGCTTTGGGTCTTTCCTTCATCTTTGAAGAGATTGTCCAGCATTCGCTGCCATATAGGAGGACAGATATCACATAACAGTCCAGTACGCTTTTCCTTGTTTCTGTTGCTTTGGGTCTTTCCTTCATCTTTGAAGAGATTGTCCAGCATTCGCTGCCATATAGGAGGACAGATATCACATAACAGTCCAGTACACTTTTCCTTGTTTCTGTTGCTTTGAGTCTTTACTTCATCTTTGAAGAGATTGTCCAGCATTCACTGCCATATAGGAGGACAAATATCACATAACAGTCGAGTACGCTTTTCCTTGTTTCTGTTGCTTTGAGTCTTTAATTCATCTTCGAAGAGATTGTCCAGCATTCACTTCCATATAGGAGGACAAATATCACATAACAGTCGAGTACGCTTTTCCTTGTTTCTGTTGCTTTGAGTCTTTAATTCATCTTCGAAGAGATTGTCCAGCATTCACTGCCATATAGGAGGATAGATATCACGTAACAGTCCAGTACACTTTTCCTTGTTTCTGTTGCTTTGAGTCTTTACTTCATCTTTGAAGAGATTGTCCAGCATTCACTGCCATATAGGAGGACAAATATCACATAACAGTCGAGTACGCTTTTCCTTGTTTCTGTTGCTTTGAGTCTTTACTTCATCTTTGAAGAGATTGTCCAGCATTCACTGCCATATAGGAGGACAGATATCACATAACAGTCCAGTACACTTTTCCTTGTTTCTGTTGCTTTGAGTCTTTACTTCATCTTCGAAGAGATTGTCCAGCATTCGCTGACATATAGAAGGACAGATATCACATAACAGTCCAGTACACTTTTCCGTGTTTCTGTTGCTTTGAGTATTTCCTTCATCTTCGAAGAGATTGTCCAGCATCCGCTGCCATATAGGAGGACAGATATCACATAATAGTTCAGTACTCTTTTCTTTTTTTCTGTTGGTTCGAGTCTTCCCTTCATCTTTGAAGAGATTGTCCAGCATCCGCTGCCATATAGGAGGACAGATATCACATAATATTTCAGTACTCTTTTCTTTTTTTCTGTTGCTTTGAGCCTTTCCTTCATCTTTCAAGAGATTGTCCAGGATTTGCTGTCATATAGGAGGACAGATATCACAATAGTTCAGTACTCGTTTCTTTGTTTCTGTTCCTTTGAGTCTTTCCTTCGTTTTCGAAGAGATTTCCAGCATTCACTGCCATATAGGAGGACAGATATCACATAACAGCCCAGTACACTTTTCCTTGTTTCTGTTGCTTTGAGCCTTTCCTTCATCTTTGAAGAGATTGTCCAGCATTCGCTGCCATATAGGAGGACAGATATTATGTAACTGTTCACTGCTCTTTTCTTTGCTTTCAACGAAATTTTCCTGGCTCTCAACATTCTGCTTATCTTTTGAAATGCGTCCTTATCCATGCCAAGACGCTTTCCGATCTCAGTGTCACACTTTGCGTCCTCGGTTAGAACACTTGCCAGGTATTTAGATTTCTGTACCTGCTTGATTTTAGTATCGCTGGCCTGTCATTGACATTTTGGGCTCTTCTTTTGCTGATGATCATGCGTTGAGTTTTCTTTTAGTCTATATTTGGTCCTTTCTTCTCAGAGATTTTGTAGTTTCCTTCTTGTCATGGTGTCATCACCCATGACAACGGATTGAATTCTTCCTACAACTACATATACTTCCCCTCACAAGAGGATAGCAGATGAGAGTAAGAGATCCGCAGGAGATCAGTATAAGCAGATCAGCCGAGAGCGATAGCCAGAGATAACCAAGACTGCTACCGTACAACCATTGCGAGTCCCAATTACAGTATTACTACCTAAACCGTATTTATTCGTTTACTTAACATAGTTCCGAGTATTTGTATTTTGCTGTGTCATATATATATATATATATATATATATATATATATATATATCCAGATGATACAGCACTAATAGCAGACATGGAAAGTTAAGAGTTCAGTAACAAATAATACAAACACCAAAATAGAAAATAAAGATATATACATATATATATATATATATATATATATATATATATATATATATATATATCTTTATTTCCTATTTTAGTGTTTGTATTATTTGTTGCTGAACTCTTAACTTTTTGTGTCTGCTATTAGTACTGTTTCATCTGGATATCTTATATTGTTAAGAAAGTGAGTGCCAATGTCGAATCCCATGAGGACTTTTAGTTCTTTCAGAATTGTCGCGCTATATATTTGAATAAATCCGGAAAGAAGACACATCCTTGTCTAGCACAACTTCTTTTTTTGTATACCTGCTGAACTCATCTTCCGTCCGTGTACAGGCGGTTTGCTGCCAGTATAGATTTTTTATTATTCAAATGTTTTTCCAGAATATGTCCAGATTGCCGGGCATCTCTAACAGATCTTTAAGGCTTATTTGTCGAACGCCATTCATTCAGTTAAGTACCATACCTGATATACGCTTGGGCGATCATGTCGCGAAAGAGACATGATTGACTGGGCAGAAGATTTATCCCTCAGTAGGTTGCCATTGCTTCCTGCGGTTGACTGGTTGCCAGCCAAGGCTACAGAACCCAATCTGTCCTATTATTTAACCCATGACTGGAGGGAAGAGACGGATTAATACCTTTTCCAAGGGTATTTGTGCGTAAGTGAATGCAAGAAATTCAACTGAAATTCGAACTCGGCTCCACCGATTTCTCGTTCCGAGTCTATATTCATTGCACCACAGCGCACATCTAATGCAATTGTTACAGATCTTTGGGGCTTATTTGTCGAATGCCATTGCGTAGTCTATGGAATACAGGTACACGTCTGGAAACAGAAACGGCATATACAGACGTTCACGTGCCCATATCGAGATTAGATATTTGTAACGCTAATCTACAAAATATTTCCTCGCTCATTCAAAAAACAAAAAACGAAAAAGAAAAATATAGAAAAACTTTAAAAGGAAAAAGGGAAAGAAAAGGAGAACGAACAGTATAAGGAGATATGAGGTTAAAGTTAACATCTTAGATCGTTACATAGCGTCTATGATCTAGATATATATATACGTTAATGAAAGTGTGAGTATTAACCAGAATTGCAGTTCGTCTGTTTTCTTTGAACAACATGACATGGAAGTTTACATTTCGTTTAAAGGTAATGAATTGTATCTACGGTATAAAAATAAATGGTAAATTTTACTTTTAAATGCAAAATATAATATAAATACTAGTAGTATTATTATACTATACATGTAGTAATAACATAAAAATATATAATATATAAAAAATGTATAATACTAATAATAATAAAAAATATAATAATAATAATAATAATAATAATAATAATAATAATAATAATAATAAGAAGAAGAAGAAGAAGAAGAAGAAGAAGAAACTTTCAGGCAAATATTATGCATAATAATATGGATCCAAAATGCAGGTTTTGTGATAAACACCAAGAAACAATAGACCACCTAATCTCAGGCTGTTCTGTGCTTACCCCAAATGAATATAAAAATCGCCACGATAGAGTTGGGCAATATTTACATTGGGCAATGTGCAAACATTATGGGAAAGCTGTAAACAAACACTGGTATGAACATCACCCAGCGTCGGTTACAGAAATAGAAGATGTAACCATTCTATGGGATTACACCATCTACACAGACAGAAAAATTGAAGCAAACAGGCCAGACATTATTGTTAAAAACCAGAAGGAGAAAACTTGTCTATTAATTGATATGGCTTGTCCAGCGGATTGTAACATAGCAACCAAGGAATTTGAAAAACTGTCAAAATATAAAGACCTGGAAATTGAAATAGAAAAACTGTGGAAATTGAAAACAAGAGTTGTGCCAGTGATAGTAGGTGCACTTGGAATGATAAAAAATGGAACAAAGCAACACATTGAAAGAATCCCTGGAAACCCCAGCTTAAGAGATATACAAAAAATTGTATTCTTAAGTACAGCCCACACACTAAGGAAAACTTTATCTATGTAATGCTAGGGATGATAGGGAAGATAGAAAAACATGAAATGGAGTCATAACAACACGCCACGACCTGCCTTAGATCTCCCCGCAGACTTGGTTGGTAGTGAGACCAAAGCAGAAATCGAAATATGATGAAAAATTACATAATAATAATAATAATAATAATAAATATATTTATAATATATATATATATATATATATATATATATATATATATATATATTTTTTTTTTTAATTCAGATACTTCAATCCAAGGGAAAAAAGCAGGAAGGTAAATTCCAAAAAACCCGATCCTAATTAATATTAAAAGTTTATTTAAATATTAAAAAATGATACAGGAAGAGAGCTCCATGTAATAAAATATTACAGAGCAAATATATATTAAAAAAGAATTAATTCAAAGATGTTGAATGGCCATTTCGATATGAAGATCCCCACGGGGAACGACACATCACCTCAGCAACAGAAAAAAACCTTTCAGAAACTGGAGAAAAATTAGTCTACTTTTCCTTTTTAAATATATTGCAAAGAAATTAAAAAATAAATAATAAAATAAAATAAAAATAAAAATAAAGGGAAAGAAAAAGAAAAGGAAAAAGAAAAAGCAAAAGATAGAATAAAATCAAATAAATAAGAAAAGAAAAAAATTGACATCGTCTGGGTTCGCAAAAAAAAGGGGAGAATGTAACTAAAAATTAACAGACAGCCGTGTTAAATCGACGTCAGTTAAAGCAACACGGAAAAAAGGTGGTAAGAGAGATAAAAGAAGGAAGGGAGGAAAAAAGAAAGAAACTAAAGAAAAAATTTTTTTTTAAATATTACAGACGCTGGACAAATTCAAAAACCTAATTTCCCCAAAACGTTGAAGTATTAGAAAAAGGCGTTTACTTAAAAAGGCATAATTATTAATAAAAGGGAATAAAAAGATATAGGATTTAAAATAAAATTATTTAAAAAAAAATTAGGTCATTTGAAATTAAACTAAATAAAGACTAGGTAAAAAAAAAAAAAAAAAAAGAAGAATTACAATTATTATATATACATACCTATAGAAGTACACACATACATACATATATATACACACACAATTTAACGAATAAGAATACATATATACATACACATACACACACATACATTCAATTTATTATACACTTATATACATATACATGCGCATACACACATATATATGTGTGTACACACCTATATACAAAAAATTCATATACACATAATATACATGTGTACACATACATGCACACATATACACACACACACGCACATATATATATATATATATATATATATATATATATATATATATATATTCCATATGCACTCACACACATACATATTAATGAATATTATGAAAAGGAGCATTTAAATAGCTAAAAAAATTTTTTTTCAAAATTACATATAGCCCACATACATAAATACATATATATACATATATATACAAATATGCACATCCACACACAAACATACACATATACATAAAAAAAAAAAAAATTAAAATTAAAATTAAAAATTTTTTTTTAAATATTAAAAAAATTATAGAAAAATTTAGAATTTAAAAATTAAAAATTAGAAGTTAAATTTTAAAATCCGCCCTATGGCGGCACTTGTTTATAAATTCCCTTCTAAAGTTCAAAAGTAAGTCCTGATGAGGATACTTCAAAATCAGAATCTTCTCCAATAAACACAGACGACACCTATCACGAAAACTTTTAGGAGTACAAGCTGAGCCTATTAATTTCCAGCATGTATATGTATATAGTACAAGCTGAGCCTATTAATTTCCAGCATGTATATGTATATAAGTGTGTAATAAATTGAATGTATGTGTGTGTATGTGTATGTATATATGTATTCTTATTCGTTAAATTGTGTGTGTATATATATGTATGTATGTGTGTACTTCTATAGGTATGTATATATAATAATTGTAATTCTTTTTTTTTTCTTTTTTTTTACCTAGTCTTTATTTAGTTTAATTTCAAATGACCTAATTTTTTTTAAAATAATTTTATTTTAAATCCTATATCTTTTTATTCCCTTTTATTAATAATTATGCCTTTTTAAGTAAACGCCTTTTTCTAATACTTCAACGTTTTGGGGAAATTAGGTTTTTGAATTTGTCCAGCGTCTGTAATATTTAAAAAAAAATTTTTTTCTTTAGTTTCTTTCTTTTTCCCTCCCTTCCTTCTTTTATCTCTCTTACCACCTTTTTTCCGTGTTGCTTTAACTGACGTCGATTTAACACGGCTGTCTGTTAATTTTTAGTTACATTCTCCCCTTTTTTTTTGCGAACCCAGACGATGTCAATTTTTTTCTTTTCTTATTTATTTGATTTTATTCTATCTTTTGCTTTTTCTTTTTCCTTTTCTTTTTCTTTCCCTTTATTTTTATTTTTATTTTATTTTATTATTTATTTTTTAATTTCTTTGCAATATATTTAAAAAGGAAAAGTAGACTAATTTTTCTCCAGTTTCTGAAAGGTTTTTTTCTGTTGCTGAGGTGATGTGTCGTTCCCCGTGGGGATCTTCATATCGAAATGGCCATTCAACATCTTTGAATTAATCCTTTTTTAATATATATATATATATATATATATATATATATATATAAAATTATTGAAATTTTAAATTATAATAAAATAACAATAATGATAATAAATTCGTCTCGTAGTTTGACTAACTTCAACATTTCTACAGTTAATTTTTCAAGAATAAAATTATTCTGAAATCTTATTAAAAAAATTATTCTTAGCAGGATTCGAACCTACAGAAGAAACAGTTGTTAAATTCGACATGCTTTTTACAGACTCGAATTAATAATTTAAAAAAATATCCCTTTAGAAATTGCTTTAAAAACATTCTGAAAACAGGAAATTTTGTCATAGCCACTCTACTGCCGTAATGGTAGCAGTACATGTGATGGTCCCAGGATTTTAATGGATTTGTGTACTCGTGACATGCCGACAAGAACTCCCTAGAAATAATCAGTTAGCTTTGAAAGCATTAATTGACTAAGAGCGTTTACAGCGGAGTGTTCGGACATCATTGATAAAGAATTGCATTTTTGCTCCAGAATTGACATTTCGTCAAGTCATAAATTTTGAGCAGCTCTTAAGGCTTCAAAATTCATTGTCTGATTCGTAATGAACTGACGCTTAGATCGCGTCTTCCAAATTGCATTCGATAAATATTCTTGACAATACTATAACCTTGACGTCACCTAATAATTATGTGAAACGGGCGTTTTTTATTTGTAAATTGCTTCGATAATCCACCAACTTGATTGGACTTCGAAAAATGTAAAAGTAAAAAGAAAAGAAAGAAAATCCTTTCAAATATAATTCTGATCTAATGTGTATATGACAGTCATTATATTTACAAGTAAACTGATATATTCGTTGTTCCTGAACTTATATATTTTTTCTTTCAAATCATAGGTTTCACCAAAAGTAATGTACGGATTCGAAAGATGTTTGGAAACTTATTACGTTTCACAGGAAAGGCTAGAAAACCTAATATAAATTCAATTATCTAGTAGACTTACGTTTTAAATTTTTACCAAAATGTCTAATCCAGAATACTTTAGTATGAGGGAGAGAGGAAGAATAATTCGATTCTTACTGGGGGCCCCATATTTTCGGCCTTGTGCCACATCTAGTTATGAAACTGCCATAAAATACCGGTGTATCTGGTATAATTTCGAATGACACCTTCTGTAGTATATCCGTATTGCGTAGCCCTTTTCATCCGCTAGTTCAAACGTTGAGATCTGTTGTAATTGTAATCCATTTTTTCTACTGATGGGATCATATGTGAGTCTCAGTAAATAGCACAAACTCTTCCAATTGATTGTTTTTCTTTAGCGAAGAGTCGAACCCCGATATTAGTGCACCAGGTGCGGATACTTAACATTGTCATTTCTGTATGAACATAAGAGATTTTCAGCGGCTGTGTGTGTACAATAGTCGATAACCTAATGTAAATGAGTAATTACGAAAGCAATTGCAAAGACTTATTGATGCTGCTTGCTCAGTTGTGGACATAAAACCTTTCTTACCATTAAATATGTCCCAAGTGAGGGAATTTTGCGTGTGTGAACGGAACATATCGCAGGTAACTAATTGGGCTGAAACACTGAACGTCTCTGGAAGGTGTATAAACCTGACTAAAGGTAACCGAGAAAACGTTAAGGCGAACCTGAAGGAGACTACCACCACCTTTAAATTTGTTGTTTTTTCATTTTTTTTAAATTTTTTTATTTTTTACTTTTTTCAATGCAGTCTTATCGATTACACCCTAAACTTTCCGATTGACAAAAAGAATTTGGGAAAATTTCTATATTTAAACATTTTTTTTTTTTGGGGGGGGGGGGCTCAGTTTCTATACAACCTGATGTCATTTTCTTTGAATTATCAACAAATGTCGCATTCCTAATGGACATACTTTTCTTGCTTTCGAACATCTCCAGCACACTTTATATGTTTTGAAGTTTGAACATGCATTTATAGACATAGAATGCCCATAGGAATCACAACATGATCTGTGCAATTAACTTTTTTGCTTGCTAAAAGAACTTGTCAAAAAACAAAAACATAAACAAAGCGACCCCAACGCGAGTGGTTCAAAAATGGAGGATCGATTTACTATAACGTTGTATGAGAAACTGACCCCTCCCCCAAAGAAATGTTTGAATAGTGAAATTTTTCCAAATTTTTTTTTTTTTTTTTTTGATAATCGGAAACTTTATGTCATAATCAATAAGACTGCTCTAAAAAAGTCAAAAATATCAAAGACAACTTAAAGGTGGTGGTAATCTTCTTCAGGTCTGCCCGAATGGCGGTGGTGGTATTCTCCTTCGCCCGAATGGCGGTGGTGGTAGTCTCCTTCAGGTCGGCCCGAATGGCGGTGGTGGTAGCCTTCCCCAGGTCCGCCAACGTTAATTTTTCACTTTTCTAAAGAAATCAACATTGCACTTATATGAAAACTGGAGCTAAGAAGTGACACCAAAGATTAGATTTATAGTTTCCACCAATGTCTGATCATTTAGATTTCAAGATCTTCTTAAACAAATGTATAGAAATACGTAATTTCCCCAGGTTTTTACTTCCAAACTGATATCAAAATGTTACTATTTCAAAAATAAATCCCCAAAAAATTTGAAATCTTTTATATTAGACTAGCAGTATAGCCCGGCGCTGCTCGGGTGTAATGAAAGCTTTAAAACTAATCCATGGTCCTGGAGCTCAGACTCTTTGGATGTTGGTACGAGAGACTAAAAAGCAATAGTTGTTTCCAGTTAAAGCGAAACCGTAGACTGAAAAAAAGATGAATGGATGTAAGTCAAATTTTGATTTCCTGCTATCGATATCAAATACGTTCTTTTCGTCGTAAACTGATTTTTGAAAGCTAAATAAGACCTCTGAGTAAATGGTATCATGGCTGAGACTAAGAACGACAATTATACCTACTTAGAGCCAAACCCGAAGCAAAAACTAAAACAAAAGGGCTGAAAAAAATTACAGACATACTGGCAGATGAACAGACACACACACAAACATCTTGCCGTTTATATATATATATATATATATATATATATATATATATATATATTATCGATTTTCTGCACTATTGTAAGAACTGCAACCTTGAAACTCCTGAATAATGTTTCTTTGTCTTTGTCTATGAGTGTATCAAATTTGATTAAAATCGGACCACTCCTTCTATAACCCTTTTTTTCGATTATCAATTTTCGATATTTATCGGGGGTACCTCGACACAAAACCTAGCTAAGAACACTCGCTGACGCTTATAGTACAATCTGTAAATTTTCAAGAAAATCGGTTCAAACGTTTCGGAGTTTATAGGTAATGGACACACACACACACACACACACACACACACACACACACACACACACACACACACACAAAGACTTACACACGCACACACCGATAAAGTTCCATTTATAAATAAGTTTACATACATTGAACGGAAAATATATTCAAACCAAAATTCTAATTATGAATCACCATAAGAAAAATATGCTATTTTTCTTTACTGTATTCGATAAGTAAAAAATGCATAAAACAATTGTAAAAATTACAAAAAAGGCTTTTCAATGAATAAGATTTTTTAGGTCATTTGTTAGATCGTAATTTATAAAAACAAAAAATATATAAAACGTATATAACACAAATCATAAGATTAAATGTTTTAGATTTGCATTGTGAATTGAAAATCACACAAAAAATCAAAGCAAAACTACTGCACATATTATTACATCATAATATAGCTAAATTGTTCAGCTAAACTGCACAGATACAAATGTACCATCCGCCCGTGCATTGAATATTGCTGCCATATCTGGTCGGGTGCTCCTGCTATCCACCTCGGTATCCTCGACCAAATCCAATAGAGAATCTGAAATGTGATCGATCCCGACTTGGCAGCTAGGATACAGTCGCTTTCTCACCGACGCAGTGTGGCTTCCCTGTGTCTCTTTTACAAATACTTTCACAGCTTCTGCTCCGATAAACTTAGTTCACTTGTAACCCCCTATATATGAATTTCCTCGAGCCACAAGATTAGCAACTAGGTCCCACCCGTTTACTGCGAAACCTATAAATTGTAAACGCAAATTCTACTTCAACAGCTTATTTTCTCGCACTTCTCGCCTGTGAGAGTCCCTTCCGCATACTTGCTTTCCCAACAGCTATCATCTCCAAGAATTTAAATCTAAACTCCATAGTCATCTCCTGTCTCACTAACTTACATCCTCTCTCTCATGCTTTTTTCTCCGTCCACCTCACTCTCATCGGTATTCTCTTCCTTCTCCTACTCTCTTCCTGACACCCCCTGTAACCTGTCACTCTTTCTCATAACATTCCTCCTGTGCAATCCCCTGAAAAACAGTGGCAGTAAAATGTCTTGCTTGAGGCGATATGATCATAAAAACAATTCTATACTATTATGTGTATAAAAAAGTGGGGGATCAATTCTATATTACAGTCAATATATAAATCAGTCCCCCAGTTTATGGTCACAATCATCTTTCTCTTACCCACTTCCTGACACCCTCTATATATAACTGTCACTCTTTCTTATAGCTTTCCTCCTATGTAACCCCCTGCAAAACAGTGGCAGTAAAATGCCTTGCGTAAGGCCACACGATTATAAATATAAAAAAGTAAATGGAGGTCTTATTTGATGGCAAAATGCTTTAATTATTTAATTATAATGTACTTGTGTGATGCATCTTATCAATATACAACTTGTAAAGCTTCTGTTGATTATGAATTTTTTTTATTGTTGTGCATTGAGGCTTTTACTGTTAGCCAGAATTAAATTGCAACGATACGATTTTGAACTAAAGTTTTTTTTTTTTGTTTTTTTTTTTAATCATTTCACCCCGAGCAAGGCGGAAACGCCACTGATGTGCAGGGGGTTACATAAATGTAAAAATATTAATTAAAAAAGAGTGAGGAGTACAAACTAGTTAGAAAGGAACAATAGAAAGCTGAGAAAGCAGGTGCGATGACAGATACATAGGTGGAGAGAAAGGGAAGATTATACAGGGGTGGGGAGAGAGCTAGAGTCCAGTGGTTAGTAGATGAGTATTGACTTTGCATGTAAATTTCTGGAGGTTGTAGCCGTCAGGAAAGCAAGAATACGGGAGCGAGTTCCACTGGCGGAAAGTGCGAGAGAAGAAGCTGCAGGAGTAGAATTGTCGTCTGCATTTGGCTAACCTGACTGTGAATGCGTGGGGCCCAGTTGCCAGTCTGGTTGCACGAGTAAACACCTGTTGAGGAGGCATCAGTGACTTAAGCTCGTCCGAGCAGAAGCCATGAAAGTATTTATAGAACAGACAAAGGGAGGCCACATTTCGACGATGGGGAAGTGGATGCAGTCGAGTTGCCAGATCAGTACCTATCACATTACAGACTCCTTTGGAGCTTGTCAAGAACACTGAGGAGAACGGCAGGGGCACCTGACCATAAATGGCAGCAGTACTCCATGCACGGACGGATGGTTGACTTGTATATATGTAGGATGGATTCAGGTGGAAAAAACATCCTGGATCGACATAGTGACCCAACCTTCTTAACAGTAGATTCAATATAGTGGTTCCATTTGAGGTCTAAGGACAGGGTAAGTCCGAGGAGGCGTAGTGTATTACTCTCAGGGAGAATCATCTGGTCCATGCTTATGGGAATCAGGAGAGGTTGCCTGTAATGGTTGACAGACAACAGCTTGGTCTTAGATGAATTGAAGTTGACAATCCACTTCTTGCCCCAGTTCACCACAGAGTGTAGATCCCGCTCAAGATCAGCAGCGAGATTATGTCTGTCCGCCACGACAGGTTTCTTACTGGAGCGGGAGTATATTGTAGTGTCATCTGCGTAGATGCCTACTTGGGACTTGATCTCATCTGGGAGGTCGTTGATGAAAATAAGGTGAAGGATAGAGCCCTGTGGGACAACAGTATTCGTGCTGTAGGACGAAGAGGCACGCCCATTCAGAACGACCTTCATTTTGCGGTTATTTAAGAAAGATTGGATTAGGTCAAGCAGGCAACCGGTAATACCATAACCGCGTAGTTTGAATAGGAGGCCAGAGTGCCAAACACTGTCGAAAGCCTTGGAGATGCCCAGAGCAACCGCGCGAGCCTCGTCAGACTCATCAAGGCCCTGTAGCATGTATTCCGTTACGGTTGTTAGCAGGTCGGCCGTGGACCTGGCATAGCGGAATCCATATTGCCTGTCGGAGAAGAGTTTGTGGGCGGTGAGATGATGAACTATTTCAGCAGTTAATCTTTTATACTCCTACCCTAAAAAATGGCAACTATTGGAACAAATATTTTGTGTCATTATTTCTCATGTCAAACACCAACTTTTAAATTTTCAAAGACACTGTCCCAGAAACTGGCTGCCCTACTGCACACGTCTACTGATTGAACTCATTTTGATCATTTTTTTACATTACATCTGAAATAATTTCTTCATCTTATTTATTGGAGTAGATAGACTAAACTATCGCCCGGTTCACACTCCACCCTCATCTATTGAACAGGTAAAGAGGCTCATCCCTTGTTTCCTGTTTAGGATGCGGTTTCCGGTTTTCTCTTTTCTAATCTTCTCACTTTGTTTTTTTTTTTTTCAATTGGATAGACTAAACTATGGCCCGGTTCACACTCCACCCACGTCTATTGAACAGGTGAAGAGGCTCATCCCTTGTTCCCTGCTTAGGATGTGGTTTCCGGCTTTCTCTTTTCCAATCTTTTCACTCTTTTGTTTTATTTTATTGTTTTCAATTGGAGTAGATAGACTAAACTATCGTCCGGTTCACACTCTACCCACGTCTATTGAACAGGTGAAGAGGCTCATCCCTTGTTCCCTGCTTAGGATGTGGTTTCCGGCTTTCTCTTTTCCAATTTTTCACTCTTTTCTTTTTTTTTTCTTTTTTGCTCAATTGCAGTAGATAGACTAAACTATCGCCCGGTTCACACTCCACCCACGTCTATTGAACAGGTGAAGAAACTCATCCCTTGTTCCCTGTTTAGGATGTGGTTTCCGGCTCTCTCTTTTCCAATCTTTTCACTCTTACGTAGCCCCCGGCGCTTCAGTGGCGTTACCGCCTGGCTTGGGGTGATATGATTAAAACAAAATTGATAACGAATCGAAATTGTCAGTCGGAGTGCCGAATTCCAATTCCATTCGACTTCAATACGTTCATTACGTGCAAATATTCTTAGAAAAGTATGAATCCACTATTCCCACACCAAAGTTATGAATTAATTCGTAAAACTTGTTTCACTATATCATTTTAAAAAATATTTTTAAAATATAATTTTTTTCTCTGGGTTTAAATCACATGTAACAGTTTAATAAGACGTAGATAAAAAAATAAACAATCAATAAAAAAGAATTTTCATTTCATTTTCAATATTGTGTCCTGCAAACATTTCTGATTTTCATTTTGTGGTACAGTGGATATTGGCTCGGAACGAGAAGCCGGGGAGCCGAGTTCGAATTCCAGGTGAATCCATTGTATTCACTTACGCGCAAATACCCTTGGGAAAGGTATTAATCCGTCTCTTCCTTCCAGTTATGGGTTAAATAGCAGGACAGATTGGGTTCTATATCCTTGGTCGGCAACCAGTCTACCGCAGAAAGCAATGGCAACCTACTGCGGGATAATCTTCTACCCAGTCAGTCATGTCTCTTTCGAGACATGATCGCCCAAGCGTGTATCACGTATGGCACTTAACTGACTGACACTATTCAAACTTTTGTCCTCATCTTTATTGCCATGTTTATGACGTTTCAGCCATTGCCCTCTCTAGCCTTCTAGGAATCTTGCTAACCAACGCCTATATCGACTGGTTCATGTTTTCTCAAGGTCACATGGCCCAGTGGATATAAGTGTTGATTACATCCAGTGACTTGACCCAAAGAGTTGTGAGTTCAATCCCAGACAACAGCAGTGGTGAATAAATAACTTAAAGAATTTAGTTAAAGGGAGATAACTACATGGCTACCAAAAAATGCTTCACACATGGAATGAGAATGATATACCCCAGTGACCGAAGTAAAGGGTTCGGTTCGAAATTCTTAGCACCTGAAGAAGGCCGCAGCGTACAACATCCGAAACGTCCTAAACATGGCAATAAAGATGAGGGCAACAGTCCGAACAATGTAAATAATGTAAATACTACTTCATCTCAGAAGTATACAAAAATGTACTGTTTTATTCTTCTTCTTTTATGTGATGTGTCCTTTCAGGACGTAGGCGATCATGGCTTTCCACATCTTCATATACCTGGTGGCTCTTAGCACACTTTCGCCTCGTTCCGTCACCCACCTGATCAGGTACTTCAAATATGTTATCCGCTGCTTTCCCCTGTCTCTTTTTCTCTCTATCTGGCCTGTTAGTATCAGGTTCTCCAAGCCCTCTTTCCTCATTGTATGTCTAAGGAACTTCAGTTGTCTCTTCCTGATGCTCACTATTAATTTTCTTTTAATTGCCATTCTTTCCAACACCTCATTGTTGCTCACATGCTCGGTCCATGATATCCGCTGCATCCTTCTGTAGAACTACATTTCAGCTGCTTTAACTTTTTCCTTTATCTTCGAAGATATTGTCCAACATTCACTGCCATATTGAAAAGCCAACATCACATAGCAATGCAGTACTTTCCTCTTTGTTTATAGCGAAATTGTCCTGTTTCTTAATACTTTAATCAACTTCTGGAATGCTTCCTTCGCCATGCCAATTCATCTTCGGATCTCTGTGTCGCACTTTCAGTCTTTTGCTAGAACACTTCCTAGGTATTTAAATTTCTGTACCTGCTTGATTTTAGGGTCCCTCACCTGTATTTGGCATTTTCGGCTGCCCTTTTTACTGATGACCATGCATTCGATTTTCTTGCAGTTTATTTGTCGTCTTTTCTTGTCACTCTCTCAGCTACCTTCTGTAGAAGGTCTTGTAGTTTTCTTTCTGTGTCTGCTATCAGCACTGTATCATCTGCGTACTTTATGTTGTTTAAAATGTGGCTTACGATGACGAATAACTTCTAGGGTTTTCAGAGTAGTCTCGATGTACAAGTTGAATAGATCCGGTGAAAAGACACATCCTTGTCTTACGCGCCTTTCAATCTTTTTATAACTGCTGAATTTGTTACCTCTCCGTATGCAGGCAGTTTGCTGAAAGTAGAGGTTCTTGATTACTCTTAGGTCTTATCTTCATCAATTCTTTGTTCCGTATTTTGTCAAACGCCTTCGCATAATCAATAAAACATAGGTACAAGTCTTTCTTCATTTGTATTGCCCTTTCAGAGTGCATCCTAATCATAAATATGGCGTTTCTTGTTCCAGTGTCTTTGACGAACTCGTACTGTTCCTGTACAATCTCTGGCCTGATTCTACTTCTCGCTCTATTCATCAGGATTCGGACGATCAGTTTTGTTATGTGGATCATTAAACTGATGATTGGCACTCTTTTGCTCCTGGCTTTTTAGGCAGCACTATGAAGATCGACTTGATTAGGTCGTCTGGTATTACACCACTATTATAAATTTCATTTATTATTTCTGTAATTCTCTCTATGCCAAATTCTTCCAGGGCTATCAGCAGTTCTATGACTATGCCGTCTGGTCCAGCTACTTTCTTTCTATTCACTTTGGCTTTTGCTGATTTCACTTCAGACTTTAATATTTCCGGTCCGTCCACATCTTTTTGTATGATCGGTTGCTCTCTCTTGTCACGGAAAAGATCTTTTATATATTCTTCCCATCGTTGGAGTATTTCCTCTTTCTCCAATATGATTGTTCCATGCTTGGATTTTATACAACCTGTTGAAGAGCAGTTTTTCTTCCTGTAGGCTAGTATTATACTTGTAAACAGCTAAAGCATACAAGACTTATATAAAAGATTTAGAAGCTAATGTTTCAGAAGGTAAAAAAATAATTGGCAAACGAATTGTTCTGATTTATTTCGAAAATTAATGGCAATTCGGATTTCGGAAAAATGATACGTCACAGCTCACTAGCATTTTTATAGATTGAAACGAAGAGGACGAATAAATTTTGTTTGGTTCTCAGTTTCAGTAAAAAGTTTGGGCAGATGAAGCCGATGCCGACACCCAGCTCCCCAACATCGCCGTGATTACGATAAGATTTTTTGGATATGACGATATTTACAAAATATTGATATTTGAAGCAAAGGTCCACGAGATTTACTTCCTTAATGTCAATCGACTGTAAGCTTCCGAAGAAATAGTTATAGATTTGAGCTTAACACTAATTTCATTGCCTACGAAACTATCTTTTCAACCATGACTTTATAGCAGCCATCTTTTTGAAACTTCCCAAGCGTAGGGCAGGGCTACACATACTGTTTTTTTGTTTGTTTGTTTGTTTGTTTTCACCACCCACATTCAGATGGAAAAAGTTTCCACCGCCCACCTGTAAAGTAAATATTCAAAAGCGTACAAAATATTTGTTTGGTAAGTTGGTTACTAGTTCATAAACTGACTTTACGATGTACTAAAAATTTCCAAAGGGAGGTAAACCTTGACTTATGTGGCTGCTGCTGCTGCTGCTGTAACTATTAAAGAGCAAACGAAAGAAAACTTGCCCATTAAAAACTACAGATATAATTTAGTTTTATGATCAAGGTTATTTTTATGGTTAAGGTTAGCATTCAAGTATTGATAAAAAATTAAACCATTTTCATTCATAATAATAACATTAAAAGGAATATATATTTCGAGCAACAAATAAAAATTTAGTGAGTGTTTTTTTATTGATCTTTTCTCATCAGATTTATATCCAAAAAAAGGTTATTTTGTCTGAAGAATTATTTGAATGTCACTGACCCTTCTCAAAACTATAGAAAATATCAAAATGTTTCTTGTTTGCGAGGGTATTTTTATATTATCTAGGAGTTATTGTTATTTGAACTTTATTTTTTTAGATTTTTAAAAAAAATAGTTTCTTTGCTTATTTTTGAATAGCGAATGCTGGACAATTTTCTCAAAGATGAAAGAGAAACTCGAAGTTACAGAAATGTGCTTCTACAGAAGGATGCTGAGGATGCCATGCACCGAACATGTGAGCAACGACAAGGTTTTGGAGAGGATGCAAACGAAAAGAAAACTTATACGTGACATCAGGAAGAGACAGCTGAGCTTTCTGTGACACAAAACGAGGAAGGAGGGCTTGGAGAACCTAATACTCACAGGACCGGTAGAAGGAAAGAGAGACAGGGGAAAGCAGCGCGAGACCTACTTGTTGGGCTTGAGCAAGTGGGTGGAGGAGCAACGTTTGAGAGAGATACCAAGACGAATTCCAGTTCTATTCCTTGCATTCACTTACGCACAAATACCCTTGAGAAGGGTATTAATCCGTCACTTCCCTCCAGTTATGGGTTAAATAACAGGACAGATTGGGTTCTATAGCCTTGTCTGACTACCAGTCTACCACAGAAAGCAATGACAACCTACTGCGAGATAATCTTCTGCACAGCCAGTCATGTCTCTTTTGAGACATGATCGGCCAAGCGTGATTGACGTATGGCACTTAACTGACTGACTGGATATAATAGTTGAAAACATGATTAAGACTTCTACTGGGTATAAAGTGGGGGATCAGTTTTATATTGTTATGAAGTAATAAACCGATTCCCCATTTATTACTACTTAATAATATAATTATACTTAATATAATAATGTAATATAATTTATCTCTTCTCCCTTCAGCTATGAGTTAAATAACAGGACAGATTGGGTTCTATAGCTTTGGCTGGCAACCACTCTACCACAGAAAGCAATGGCATCCTACTGCGGGATAACTTCTGCCTAGTCAGTAATGTCTCTTTCAAGACATGATCGCCCAAGCGTGTATCACGTATGGCACTTGACTGACTGAATATGACTGAATATAATAGTTGGAAACATAAATAAAACTTATACTGGGCATAAAGTGAGGGATCGGATTTCTGTTGTTATGAAGTAATAAACTGATCCCCCACTAATTATACTTAAAATAATAATGTAATATACTTTATCTATTCTCCCTCCAGCTATGAGTTAAATAACAGGACAGATTGGGTTTTGTAGTCTTGGTTGGCAACCAGTCTACCTCAGAAAGCAATGGCAACCTACTGCGGGATAATCTTCTGCTCGGTCAGTCATGTCTCGAAAGAGACATGACTGGCTGGGCAGAAGATTTAAGTGCCAAGCGTGTATCACGAATGGCACTTAACTGACTGACCAAGAAGAAAAAAACCTTAAGAACCACAAGAAAAATGGAAATGCATAATCGTCTCCGTCCTGAAAGTACACGACACATAAAGATGTTTAAATACCTTTTCAACATTTAAAATCCTGTATCACCTGACATATTTTCCAATCACGTAACATCTTTTTAATAGTCCATCCAACAAGTGAAATAATCCACCAGTGGACGATATTTTAGCCGTAGGGAGCTGGTTAAGGTTTATTCTTTCGGCCTTGTGTCATGCATAACCAAACTCCCTACAGCTTACAAGTTTTATCCAGAAATATCATCATCAGAATTATCAGAAGGTTTTCATCGTTATCAGAAGGTTGGTTGTCGGCAGGTTGGAATGTGTGGAATTGTGTGGGATAGTGTAAGAATAAAAATATATATTTTGTATGCTAAAATAGAAATTTATTAGGGAAAATGATAACAAGAAGAGGTAGCAGTAAATGTTCTATGAGAAAGTCAAAGGTATCAAAAGCTCGTACAAATGTTCGTAGTAGTCATTCTTTAAAAGAGTACATGCATACGTACGTATGTATGTGTTTGTTTGGTAGGAATGTCTTTGGATGGAGAAAAAGAAGTAAAAGAAATCAGCACACGAGAAAGAAGGAGAAAGAGAACAAGATGCGACCTGACCTTATCTCCGGGTCGATTTGAAGTTGAAGTTAAATTTTAATTTGGTCTTTTCCGCCGCTTCCATTTGACAGTGTGTCTTGGCTGGCGCTGATCTGAGCCATTTATTTTCATTAGATTTTTCGCACTGACTCGCGAAGTCATTTTTGGTCTTGCAAGTCGCCTCCATTGGTCAGAAAATCAGTTTAGCAGCTAATTGCGAAATCTGGTTTTGACTTTTCTTTAAACACATGGTCAATCCTTTTTCTGTTTGGGAAAAACCCGGATTTCACACGTCCTTTGCGTTTTTTTTATAAAGGTGAAGAAGGTTGATTTTAATTCTTAATTTCTTATCCACTACAATATCTCCCACGTTGAAAAGTTGGAGTATAGAACTGAATAAAGATCATGCACACAGAGAGAAGCTTATAAAACTTATAAAGCTTATAAAAAGAAGCTTATAAAACAGGTTGTTCAACCTGAGGCCGTTAATACAGTTACAGGAAAAACAAGTTACAATTTCGGCTCGAAAAAAGACAACTTCATTTTGCAAATGACATGTTTTATATACATACATCAATTGTAGTAGATATTGCAATCATCATATAATAATTCTGCTTGTTCCTTTCTTAGTTACTTAGTTACTTAGTTCCTCTGTCCGTTACGTCACAGAAGAAAGATAACACACTTACTCTCTACACGAGCTTTCCCTTCCCCTCTATCTTTATATAAACGCTACTCTCCTCAGTCTTTCTCTCATCTTTGCCAAACGGAAGGGTATTAAAAAGTTAAAGAGTATGAGGAGAGAGCCTAAAGCATTACCGTAGCAGTAGCAGCTTAAGCTGGTGGTTGTAGCAGTAATTGTGTGTGTGTTTATGTGTGTGTACTGTACATTATAGTAAAAATAGGTAGGTTTGTTGTATCCCGCAACCTAATAACGAAATTTCTGGCCTCTATATCCTTGGCCATTACTCGGTTGGTCTTTTCTGTTTACAACAGACACAGGAGCCATGATTTTTAGTAATAAAAAATATTTTTTCTTTCAAAATCTCTCACAAAATAACGTACAGTATTTTGGTTATGATCTGTGCATACACCGCTTCATACAAAATTAAAGTAAAGTAGCTTCTCTGGACATTAGTTTTATAGATATTTTAATAAATTACACTGTGTTATCGTTATTTTATTATCCAATGCCTTTATATTTGAAGACGTTACTATCATTTATAGTATGAAATTCTACGGGTTCCGCTAGTGCTTGTTACTGTCAAGATGAGGGCGGGGTGGACGTAAAATTATTTTCCATTAAATTGTTGATAAAAAACAGCACTGATATCCGAGATTTCAACTGTTTACGCTATTTTCAGGTTTAGGGTTATGGTTAAAAACACAGTCTATTAAAGAAAAACAGAGAAACGTTGCTAGCGTTGTCCAATTTTTTTTCTTCCTGCTAATTAAAACTTAAGCAGAGAATCACTGAGGAGCTGGCGAATGTTACGCAAGACATGTTACAGCGTGTTTGACAGGAGCTGAACTATTGACATGACGTTTATCGTGTCAGGTGGTGTGCATATTGATCGTTTGTAAAGTTTTGTGAAATCGATTATAAAATCTACATCGTTTTGAATATCTTGTTCGAATTTTGATAAATAAATATATTTTTGTTCAACATGAAGTTTATTTAATTTCGTTTGTCTGAGACATGTAGTTACTCAAATATTCACATTTTTTAATTATGCCAATTTTTGGGAGTCACTGTGTTTTGATATATCGGTATTCAAGCAAGCTTTTAAATTATTATACTGCAGCAGCTGGATACAAAGTGTAAAGTGTTTCCTTCATCTAAAATGGTGAAAGTTTTAAACTTCAACAGAAAAGAAAATATTGTATACTAAAGTTTACAGCAAAAGAATTAACGACCATCACCGATTATATATACAAGGCTCTCGACAAGAATGGCGAATCCCGAACCGTTGCCTTGGACATCTCTAAAGCGTTCGACAGAGTCTGGCATGCTGGCCTTCTACGCAAACTGCGGTGCTACGGCATAACTGGACTTTTGTTGGACTTAATCCATTCATTCCTCTCTAACCGCACACTGAAAGTGGTATTAAACGGACATGCTTCCCAGAACTACCCTACAAACGCGGGTGTCCACCAAGGCTCTATCCTAGGTCCTACGCTCTTTCTAATCTACATCAATGATCTCCCCGATGCCATAAGATCACAAGTAGGCATGTACGCCGATGACACTACAGTTTACTCTCGCCTCAATCAAAAATCTGGTGTGGGCGACAAAGCGAACCTCGCTACCGAGCTTGAAAAGGACCTTCAATCCGTAGTGAACTGGGGTAAGAAATGACTCGTAAATTTTGATGCTTCCAAAACGAAGCTGCTATCAATTAACCATCATAGACAATCGCACTTACCTCCCATTAGTATGGAACAGGCTTGCCTCTCAGAGAGTAAAACACTGCACCTCCTTGGCCTCACATTCTCAGCAGACCTCAAGTGGAATGACTATATCGAATCCATTGCTAAATCCGCTGCTATGAAAGTCGGTTCTCTCTGCAGAGCCCGGAAGTTTTTTTCCGTCTGAATCTATCCTGCACATATATAAATCTACCATCCGCCCGTTTATTGAATACTGCTGCCACATCTGGTCAGGTGCCCCTGTTATTCTCCTCGGGGTTCTTGACAAAATACAACGGAGAATCTGTAATGTGATCGATACCGACTTGGCAATCGGCTACTCTCTCACCGGCGTGACGTGGCTTCCCTGTGACTCTTCTATAAATACTTTCACAGCTTCTTCTCCGATGAACTTAGATCACTGGTGCCCCCTAGGCACGAATTATTTGAAATATTTTTGCCGATTCATTACCCGGCCGTCGTCAGGTGTAATCCACGAGAACCAAGAAAAAAATATTCCCCGGTTTTATCGGTTTATTTTGAAATATAAAAGTTGCCAATGATGCGTGAAATTTCTCTTAGGGATTTCATGTAGAAATGGCCATACAACTGGTTTGATCATCGAAATTTATTTTATTTTATAATTGGCTCTGTAATCTAAATATTAATTACATTGAGCCGTCCACCTTGATTAGTTTTAATATTAATGTAATTAATATTAATTAGGATCAGTTCTTTGGGATTTACCTTCCTGCTTTTCTTTTTAGATTAAAGTTTTATATTTAAATATATATATATATATATATATATATATATATATATATATATATTCATCCGCAGACAGATCTGTTTCGCTGTATCACATCTCATCAATACGGTTAGACATCCGATTGCTTTTTACCCAGGATTGAAACCCGACCGTATTGGATTCTACCTCTGAGCTATGGGCGCTCGGTAGAAGGAGACATACTTTTTAGCGTATATATTATCATTATACACGCCCAATAGCTGATATATATATATATGTGTGTGTGTGTGTGTGTGTGTGTGTGTATGTATGTGTGTGTGTGTGTATGAAGAAAAAATACAATGTTTTTGTCTCTGATGTGTTATATCATAGTTAATGCAAGTTTGTTATATTTTATATTCCAACCTGTATTTATAAATACAAAAATAAGAAGAACAAAAAACTCAACAACAACAATAAGAATATTTACTAATTTTCGTTTATTAAACAGTAAATTACATCACTTAGGATCTTCCATATATTATCTTTATTTTCACATTTTTTCTCAATAATATTTTGCAGGCATCCTGTTATACCGAGTTGACTGCAGACTAAAACTTATTGTCCACCTAAAACCATTTAATAATTTTTTTTATTTCCATGACAACATCAAAATTAAATGCCGAATAATCATTGGATTCTACTCATAGTCAACATTTACAGCCCTCAATATTTTACACGAAGAGAAATATATTGAAAATTATTTCAGAGCGTTTCAATACCCTATTTCATATTCAATGCAAAAGAAAAGGCTCATAAAATATTCCAATATAAAAAACGGTCTTTCTTGACGAATCTAACGAATAAAAAGTATATTATTCTAACCACTAATTCTATCACAGCTATAACCGGAAAGAATTTAATAAAACTCAACATAAAATTTCTCACAACAAGATCTAAAACAATGAAAAACTTAATCAATACAAAATAAAACAAGCCACAACTTGAAAGAGGAATTTACTCCATCATAATTGCTAGAGAGAATATATCGGAGAAAACTCACGAAATTTAAGAAAACTTTTAAAAAAAATGACTACGTGAACACAAAAAAGACTATTAAAAATCAACACACAAAACGCATTGATTGTTCATGCAACGAAACTGGTCACAATTTTGACACAAAAAACGCTACTCTAACTAAAAGAGAAAATAATTACCTCAGACGAAAATATCTAGAATTTATTTTTAATTACTAAATTTAATTGTTAAATTTATGTCCAGGGTATTACAATGTTTGACCTTTCTTGGCAGATCTTCTGCTGTCATCATCATATGGGATTTCTAACAACGGAGATGATGAAAAGAAAAAAAAATAGAATATCGATGAATTTCGTTAGATTGAAGAGAAATTATTTCCTAAATTTTGAAACTGTCAGCATCTCTTGTTCATGCCCACGTGTAATTGCAACAGCGTCAACAAGACTAGGCCCATGACGCATCACAAAAACATGTACAATATATATATATATATATATATATATATATATATATATATATAGCCCGGCGTTGCCCGGGTGTTATGAAACCTTTAAAACTAATCCATGGTTCTGGAGTTCAGACTCTTTGGACGTTGGCACGAAAGACTAAAAAGCAATAGTTGTTTCCAGTTAAAGCGAAACCGTAGACGGAAAGAAAAATGAATGGATGTAAGTCAAATTTTGAATTCCTGGTCTCGCTATCAAATTTTCTGCATTATTCTAAGAACTGCAACCTTGAGTCTTCTGAATATCGGTTCTTACGTCTTTGTCTATGAGTGCATCAAATTTGATTAAAATCGGACCACTCCTTCTATAACCCGATTTGTTCGATTATCGATTTTCGATATTTATCGGGGGTACCTCGACACAAAACCAAGCTAAGAACACTCGCAGAGCTTATAGTACAACTGTGTAAATTTTCAAAAAAATCGGTTCAGCCGTTTCGGAGACTATAGGTAACGGACACACACAGACACACACGCAAAGTTCCATTTATAAATAAGTTTAGATATTAGGTTCATAGAAACATGGATGAAACTGTTTTAAGATCCTTAAGTAATACCTCTCTAATTTCGAACATTTTCCGTTATTTAAAAATTCTATTTTCGTTTTCGAAAAAATGCAAAACGTTGGAAAATGGGTTATTATAAATAGCCTAAAAATACCGAAAGGTTGCGAAAATATCTCATATGGAAATGAAAAAAATATTAAAACTCTCTACAATATATATGTATTGAACACATTTGAATGCAACTGAGTACTGGACTAATTTAATTATGAGTAACAACTAATTAATTATATATATCAGTCCGTTAAGTACCATACGTGAAACACGCTTAGGCGATCATGTCTCTTTTGAGACATGACTGACTGAGCAGAAGATTATCACGCAGTAGGTGCCATTGCTTTCTGCAGTAGGGTGGTTGCCAGCCAAGGCTATAGAACCCAATCTGTTCTGCTATTCAATTTTTTATTCAGATCAGTCACTCAAATGCCATACATGATACACACTTGGATGATCATGTCTCTTTCAATCCATGACTGACTGAGCAGAAGATTTGCCTGCAGTAGGTTGCCATTACTTTCTGCAGTAGACTGGTTGCCAGCCAAGGCTATAGAACCCAATCTGTCCTGTTTTTTAACCCCTAACCGGAGACAAGAAGCGGATTAATACCTTTCCCAAGGGTATTTGCATGTAAGTGAATGCAAGGAATATATCTGGAATTCGAACTCGGCTCCCAGATTTCTCGTTCCGAGCCGATATCCATTGCACCACAACAGACATCCTAACTATATATATATGAGGCAGCTACTCGAAGTTTTGAATATATTTCTCCGACGGATAAGAGGTTAACGAATAAGAGAACTACGGTATTTCCTTTTTCACTTCTTCGCTATTTCATGCCATGAAACGTGACCTATTAACAGCACAGAAATAGTTTTCCTGTAAAGGTTAGAGTCCTGGGTATGACGGTAAACTGCATCCGGCAGCAAGGCCTCTGATTGGGAGGTTGTGATGAGCATGGAACTACCTCTTAGTTGCCGTTATTCCCAGGTCTACCCTGACCCGGAATCGTAGCACCTGTTAGGGTCCCAGCTATGGGAAAATATTTAACCTCCAAACTGGGGTCAAAACAACATGCAAGTATAAAAATACTTTTATAGAAATATTTACATAAAAATAGACTTTTATAGAAAAATATAAATATTTGAAGGTTTGGTTTGGTTTGGTTTAAGTTTAAGGACCCATTAAGGGCCAGTCTTTAAAAATAATGTGTTGGCAATATATTTTTCATTCAAAAAGTTGGTAACATTTTTCATTCAAAAAAGTTTTGTTGGTAAATACTTTCATAGCATTTTGACCCCAGTTTGGGGGATAACTAGTTACCCACAGCTGGGACCCTAACAGGTGCTACCACTCTGGGTCAGGGCGGACCTGGAAACAACAGCAATTGGTTCCATGCTCCTCACAACCTCCAAATCAGAAGCCTTGCTGCCGGATGCAGTTTACCGTCATACCCAGGACTCTAACCTTTACAGGAAAAATATTTCTGATTGGTTAAAAGTGCTGTTAATAGGTCACGTTTCATGGCATGAAATAGCGAAGAAGTGAAAAAGGAAATACCGTAGTTCTCTTATTCGTTAACCTCTTATCCGTCGGAGAAATATATTCAAAACTTCGAGTAGCTGGACCAAATTTTTGAAGGAAAACAAAAATTGTTACCAGCAATACATTTTTAAATACAAAACTAGAGAAAATCTAAAGATTTCTAAAATAAAAAGAATAAAAAGAAAGTTTTTATCAAAATCTGACTAAATCAACTTTCTCACTAAAACCGAACATTAAAAAACAAAACCTTAAACCCCCATCTTTTTGGCATTAAATGACCCACAGAGGTGTTGATATGTCATTAAACATAACTCAAAACTCTAAAGGTTAGAATGAGAGTAGTTATTTAGACATTTCAGCTCAGTTTGACATAAGGCCTTAAGTACGGGATGCCAAGAGTGAAACGAACTCAAGACGCAGGAGTTATAATTAACCATACGCGCGCTAAATCTTATCCAGTCGATAGACGCTTCCCATTGCAAGAAATATTGTTGCAATCTCCCACCAGGCAGCTGAAAGCGTTTGTAATCGTCAAAATGTCTACTTCCTTGTGTAGTTTTCGATAAGAATAGCTAAATTCCGTCAATATCACAAAGCGCTGTGAAATGTCAGCTGACCGGTAACTTAATTGCTTGTAAACGATTGGAAGCCAAGGGAGGTAATCTGTTCGTATGCGATCTAACTGTTATGCGTGAGAGTCATAAAAGGGTGGTTCCGTAAGTAAGAGGGGGTTGTTGTCAATCCAGGAGAGAAAATAACTCAACCGCTTTTGATTATAGAGATAATATTTAGAAGTCAGTAAGCCTGATCCTTTATGAATTACTTTTTCTATTGTTTCTGTCAACTCCATTTCACCAGCAGGCATCAGTGATCGGTAATTAGGAACAAAATTAAAACAGCTATCACGGTACAACGGAAATAAATCTCTAGGCACGAATGCTGAATGTTTTCAGTGAGGGCAACAGGCTATGCTTTAATTTTGATACACATTGCTGAACGTTATTACAGAAACGAAAATAAAGTCAAATCACAGGTCATACGAAGCGAGTCAATTTAAAGTAATTACGAAAACGAAAGTAAAATAAAATCATTCACTATGTACGGCACGTCAATTTGGAGTAATTACGAGAATGGAAATAAAATCAACTAACTCGCTATGCATGGTACGTAAATTTAAACTTATTAAATAACCGAAAGTAAATCCAATTCACTCGTAATACACTACGTGTCAATTTATAGTAGTTACGAAAACGAAAGTAAAACTAATTAACTCGTAATACATTGCATGTCAATTTATAGTAGTTACGAAAACGAAAGTAAAACTGATTAACTCGTAATACATTGCATGTCAATTTATAGTAGTTACGAAAACGAAAGTGCATCTAATTAACTCGTAATACATTGCATGTCAATTTATAGTAGTTACGAAAACGAAAGTGCATCTAATTAACTCGTAATACATTGCATGTCAATTTATAGTAGTTACGAAAACGAAAGTGCATCTAATTAACTCGTAATACATTGCATGTCAATTTATAGTAGTTACGAAAACGAAAGTAAAACTGATTAACTCGTAATACACTGCATGTCAATTTATAGCAGTTATGAAAACGAAAGTAAAACCAATTCATTCGTAATACATTGCATGTCAATTTATAGTAATTACTAAAACGAAAGTAAAACTGATTAACTCGTAATACATTGCATGTCAATTTACTGTAATTACGAAAACGAAAGGGCTGGTAATTAACTCGTAATACATTGCATGTCAATTTATAGTAGTTACGAAAACGAAAGTAAAACTAATTAACTCGTAATACACTGCTTGTCAATTTAACGTAATTACAAAAACAATATTAAAACCAATTCACTCGTAATACACTGTACGCCAGTTTAACGTAATTACGAAACTGAAAGTAAAACCAAACTAATTGCCATAGATTGCCGAAGAAATTAGCGTAATTACGAAAACGGAAGTTCGTCATAAACGGAGGACCAATTTAATGTAATTACGAAAACGAAAATAAGGCCAGTGAATTTTGGAAAGACGGTAGATTGAATTAAAGTTATTGCAAACATGTTAGCAAAACTAATAAATCTGTAATACTCGACAGATCAAATAAACGCAGTAACCAAAACGAAAATTAGACCGATGAACTGGCCAAATATAGCAGATTAAATTAACGTAATTACGGAAATGAAAGTAAGACCAATTAATTTTCTATACATGGAAGATCAAATTAATCTAATTGCAAAACTGAAAGTAACACTTAACGAATTCCCCAAAAATGACAGATGAAATTACGGAAATGAAAGTAAGACCAATGAATTGGTCATACATGGTACATATAGAAAGTGAACTCAGAAGGGATGCAAAGAAGGGTTTGTTTTCTCAGCGGAGCAATTATGAGACAAATGGAAGCCTTGCCGCGATTCTTCAATGGCGGCCACAATCTCAACAATATTAGATACGCGGATGGCAAGGTGCTAACGGAAAGGAAAATGCAGGAGAAGGTAGCAAAAGAAAAGGCTGAGCATAAACCTCAAGAAAACTGAATCCATGATCATCAGACAAAAGAGGAACCCTATATGCCAACTACAAGTCAGAGAAACTAAAATAAAACGTAAAAAATTCAAATACCTGGGAAGTGTTTTGACAGAGGATGGAAAGTGCGACATGGAGATCCAAAGACGCATTGGCATGGCCAAAGATGCATTTCATAAGCTAACCAGAGTACTGAAAGACAGGAAAATCTCATTAAAAACAAAGAAAAGAGTGCTGAATTGTTATGTGACAGCTGTCCTTCTGTATGGAAGTAAATGCTGGACGATCTCATCAATGATGAAGGAGAGGCTTAAGGTAGCAGAAATGTGGTTTTACAGAAGGATGCTGAGAATGCTATGGACTGAGCACCTGTGCCACGATAAGGATGCAAACGAGAAGAAAACTCATACTTAATATCAGAAAGAGACAAATGAGGTTCCTGGGACCCGGAATGAGGAAGAAGAACCTCGAGAATTTAAAACACAAAGGTCGGATAAAGAGACGGAGAGAGGTGAAAAGCAGCACGAGACCTATTTGATAGGCCTGAGCAAATGAATGGCGAAGCGGGGTTTGGGGAGAGATACCAAAAAGAAAAATATTGAGAGCGACAAGAGTCAGAGCCAGGTGGAAGTCCATGATCACCTACGTCCTGAAGGGACACGGCACATGAAGAAGAAGAAGAAATAAAACTAAAGGCATTCCCGTGTAGCTAATCAATAATGAGAAGAGGTGGATTCATACCTAATCAGAATTTGATAAATAAAACAGAAATAATAATGTAGACATAAAGTGGGGGATCAATTCTCTATTATAATCAATAAATAAAGTGATCCCTCATTTTGTGGCCATGCTACTTTTTATACATTTATGTTCTAGATTTATGGGGTTGAGAAAATGGGCTGCATAGCAAGGGTTGGAAGAGATACCAAGAGAAAAAAATATTGAGAGCGACAAGAGCCAAAGGGAAGTCCATGACCGCCTACGTCCTGAAGGGACACGGCACATGAAGAAGAAGAATTACTCTAACAAAAGTAAAACCAACGTACCCGCTGTATAAATTTTTACAAAATTTAACAAAAAAACATTTACAGGCAATAAAGGCGATTTTTCTGTATGTTAACGATCACATTAACGTTGTAAATGAGATGCAGCCCACAATCGTAAGATTGTGAAGAGAAGTTGTATTACACGTGGTGTGGTCTTTGGTCTTGACTTATTTTCAGACCTTACGTGCAGCGTTGCGCTGCTTGAGGTAGTGATTTAGTGCCAGTGATTGTTAGTGCGAGAGAGCTGTCAGAAAATCTTTTTCTTTTTTTCTGATGAATAAAAAAAAATGGCACTTAGCTTAACTTTGTCCACAGACCTCTCAGTAGGAGAAATGTTAACATATTTAATGATTTTTTTCTTTCTGATACAAAATAAAAAAATAGGTTTTCCATCGTGCTTCAATAATTGGCCGTAGGACAAAACAATGCAATACGATAAAGAAGGGACCGGAATCATCCAATTAGAAACGAACTCCCAAAGCAGAAGATTCTATTTTTTGCTGACCATTTAATTACTGACTGATTATCAGCCAGTTAAGTGCCATATATGATACACGCTTGGGCGATCATGTCTCGAAAGAGACATGACTGACTGGGCAGAAGATCATCCCGCAGTAGGTTGTCATTACTTTCTGCAGTAGACTGGAGGCTATAGAAGGCTAAGGCTATAGAACCCATTCTATCCTGTTATTTAACCCATAACTGGAGGGAAGAAGCGGATTAATACCTTTCTCGTTCCGAGTCGATATCCACTGCACCACAACGCACATCTGAATATAAAGAAAAACTATAGAGAAAGATGTTAAAAAAAACTCGCCAAGGGGCCAACAATTAAATGGAATTAAAAGTTATGAAGTCGGAAGTATATTTGATTCGTTTATTTAATGTTGAAACCAATGAATACGCAGATGATAAATTGTTGATGCCAGATAGAGAAAGACAAATGTAGGAACTTCTAGACAAGGTAATAAAAAAAGTAGCAAGAAAGGAACAAACAAAAATTGTAAGACGATAGTGTAGAAGATTTTTAGGTCCTTTACGATTTATATTTACAAATCGTTATCGTTTAATTGAAATTGGAAATAAGATAACAATGACGTTTGAATAAAACAAACAATGAATAGTATTAACGATAAAATTACAGGGTCGAGATTAAGCATGCAAATAGTAGAAAGAAAGTTGTTTCCCTCGTAACGTTGAGAAACATGACGAAAAAGTCAGTTGATATTTTTTTTTTAATCATCTCACCCCAAGCAAGGCATTCCACTGCCACTATTGCGCATGGGGCTACATAGGGGAAGGTAAAGAGAAGGAGTGGTTAGACATAAGGAATGTCAGGAGGAAGGTGACAGATGAGTAAGGATACCGAGGATGAGGGTTGGGCAGATGGGAAGAGTGTTTGATAGAATGTTAAAAGGTGTCTATTGACCTTACATTTAAACTCTTGGAGATTGTAGCCGTCGGGGAAGCAATCGTGTGGAAGAGAATTCCACAGTCGGGAAGTGCGAGGAAAGAAACTGTTGGAGTAGAAGTTGCGGTTGCATTTTATCTGTTTCACTGTAAAAGGGTGGTATCTAGTTGCTAATCTAGTATCTCGTGCAAATTCATATTTAGGGTGCACCAGTGATCTAAGTTCATCGGTGCAGAAGCCGTGAATATAAATGTCTCTGAAAAAAGGAAAGAATACAATGTACATACTGATGTCGATGTGAGAGATTTGTGCACATGTTAGTTAAAGAAATAAATGGCAGCTAACTGCGTCCTGCAATTAGTGCGGGTGTGTGAAAGCGAATTAGGTAAGATTGAGGAGAACGACCCCATGGCAATATCGCGGGCAGCTGAAACTGCCAACTGCCTTGCTTGGAACTCGAACTGAAACTGCCATTCAAACACGTGTGTCCGCGTTTTTTTTTTTATCAGCCCGAGAAAAACGCGGAAACGTATAAGAACATGGTCGCGTGTTTCGTGAATGAAGAAGAGACGCGAGACAGGAGTAAAGTATGAATATATATGTACATGTGTGAGTGCGTAAAATGAATGAACTGTGTGGAAATACACGTGATCCTCACAATGGAATTAATGTTTATCAGCAAAAAAGATGAGACCAAAAGGCAAATTATAAATCGAAGGTACCAATCTCTTTATACTTACATAGTGTTTAGAGGGTTAAACTATTTGTCCATAGTTGGGGCCCTAACTGGTGCTACCATCTAAGGCTGGATCTGGGAACAGCAGCAATTAAAAGGTAGTTCCATGTTTCTCAAAATCTAACGAGTCATTGCTGCTAGATCTAGTTTATCATCCTAATCAAGACGATCCCTCTTTTTGAAGAGACATGAAACATACAAGAAGTTGGAAACATGCATATGTTGGGTTACGCACGGGGATGACGTTATCTTTTATACGTCGTATCTCTTCATGACGTGGGTTTTCTATGCTCTAAACAATTTCCTCTTTTTAGCAATGCTTAATTCCTGATCATCCTTCTCCGTCCTTTTATGATGATGAAAAAACAGTCAAAATAGGTGACATCCGGATGGACATCACAGAGAAAATTGTAATTAAACACAATAACAAATACTCAACATAACTTCCCGACTGTGGAATTCTCTTCCACACGATTGCTTCCCCGACGGCTACAATCTCCAGGAGTTTAAATGTAAGGTCAATAGACACCTCCTAACACACTAACCTGCTCCCATTTTATCAAACACTCTTCCCATCTGCCCAACCCTCATCCTCGCTATCCTTACTCATCTGTCACCTTCCTCTTGACATTCCCTATGTCTAACCACTCCTTCTCTTTACCTTCCCCTATGTAGCCCCATGCGCAATAGTGGCAGTGGAATGCCTTGCTTGGGGTGAGATGATTAAAAAAAAACTAATAATAACAACATCAACAACAACCACAACAACTAGCAAAACAACTCAAATAAATGTAATTGCTGAAACAAAGACAACTGCCCACTTAGCAATAAATGTCTAATCAACAACATAATATATAAGTCATCGTAACAAACAAGATTAACATAGATGAAAATATTTACATAGGAACGACAGAAACAACCTTCCAGGAAAGGTTTAACAATCACAGAATGTCATTCGAAACAGAAAGATACAAAAAGAACACAACCCAATCAAAATACATACGGAGCCAAAAAAAAAAAAAAAAAAAAAAAAAGCATCACTACTAAAATTAAATGGGAAATCATAAAAGTAGCAACCCTCACAATGGCAATAGTAGAAACGGCAAACTATGTTTGGAGAAAGACTTGGCAATAACTACCTTTAAAAACAAAGTAAATTATTAAACAAGAAGCACAAGATAATGGGAAAATGCACGTATTTGAATCAATATTTATTTTGTTACTTAAATATCAACAAAAACAAATAAACACAATACAAGACGCCAAACACAAAATGCAACCCCGAAACTATCACATATAAACACACGTGTAGAAACACTCAATCATGACCGAGGGAAAAAAAAGAGAGAATACAAAGAAAGAAAGCCAAAATGGAAGTAACAGACGATAAAACAATCACCAAACGGAAAAATCACGCACTAACCTCACAAAAGAATACAGAAACAAACAACATGCAAACACACGTGTACAAAAACACATAATCATGACGTAAACAAAAAAATTAAGTAGATATATATATACTAACACTGCAAAAAGTGGCGCCAACGCATTATAAGAGGTCAACTTAAAAATGTATATACTTAAGCAAGCTTAAAAGAGGTTAAAACAATTAGCCACCAACAAATCCTACACCACTAAAGAAACAACATTCAACAAGCAAAAATTATCACTCACCCACAAGGATATCAAATTACAACTAATTTTATATAAATACGAAAAACCTGGGAAACAGACGAAAGCAAAAACCCTGAAGAGTAAAGACATCGCATTAATGTCTTCACGAAACTTCAAAATCAGTATGAGTGAGATAACACGACTCAGCTGTGACAAATTTATCAACATTAATTCTATTAACGCTCTATCACTTATTTGATATCGAGCACTTGATACCAAAAAAATTTGCTTGCCAAAACACCTATTACTGAAAAAAAAAACACTAATTTGGGCACTAGATATTATAGTTTAACATTATATATATATATATGTTTGTGTGTGTGTGTGTGTGTGTGTGTGTGTGTGTGTAGGGTTATTTTGGCAAAAATAATTCTTTAAGACATGTTTAATGAATGACTATCGACAAGTTCTGTCTGTCTAATTTTTTATTAACTGTTTGAAATTTCCGAATTAGCTATTTTATTTTATCGGTTAAATTATTTATAAATATCATTTTAATTTCGTAATTATATTTATTTTATAATTTCGAAATAGTTTCGAACGTAACTACTGTGTCTCTGCGTCAGTAGCAAGTCTGATTAGTCTGACAAGGTTAAAATTGATCTAAAAACCGTTGGCCTCTCGTAGTGACCCGAAAGAAAATGCGTATACAACAGAAATGCGATGAAACTTTCAGGCAAATATTATGCATAATAATATGGATCCAAAATGCAGGTTTTGTGATAAACACCAAGAAACAATAGACCACCTAATCTCAGGCTGTTCTGTGCTTGCCCCAAATGAATATAAAAATCGCCACGATAGAGTTGGGCAATATTTACATTGGACAATGTGCAAACATTATGGAAAAGCTGTAAACAAACACTGGTATGAACATCACCCAGCACCGGTTACAGAAATAGAAGATGTAACCATTCTATGGGATTACACCATCTACACAGACAGAAAAATTGAAGCAAACAGGCCAGACATTATTGTTAAAAACCAGAAGGAGAAAACTTGTCTATTAATTGTTATGGCTTGTCCAGCGGATTGTAACATAGCAACCAAGGAATTTGAAAAACTGTCAAAATATAAAGACCTGGAAATTGAAATAGAAAAAATGTGGAAATTGAAAACAAGAGTTGTGCCAGTGATAGTAGGTGCACTTGGAATGATAAAAAATGGAACAAAACAACACATTGAAAGAATCCCTGGAAACCCCAGCTTAAGAGATATACAAAAAATTGTCTTATTAAGTACAGCCCACACACAAAGGAAAACTTTATCTATGTAATGCTGGGGATGATAGGGAAGATTGAAAAACATGAAATGGAGCCATAACAACACGCCACTACCTGCCTTAGGTCTCCCTGCAGACTTGGTTGGTAGTGAGACCAAAGCAGAAATCGAAATATGATGAAAAATGACATAATAATAATAATAATAATAAAGTAATAATAAAGAAATAAAAAGTAATAACATCAAACAAGCCACAGGTCATAATGTAGAAACCGTGAAACACGCAAATCACTGCGAAGATAATGCTGTAAGTTTAAAAGTGCTGGAAAGGTGTGATCTGAGTCAGTTAAAAGACAAAAATAAAACGAGTTCAGAACACATCGAAGATAATTATTTGACGAAAAATGAGAACAATATACAGGAAGCCAAGATAGAAATAAAAAAACATCTAAGTCAAATGCAAAATATTACAATGGAGGAACGAGAACAGCTCCCAAAATTACAACCAACAAAACATAACCTCCGAACTATTAAACTCTACAATGCAGCACTGAAATTAATACTGGATGAAGACAATCATACAAATCTCAACGAAGTAATATATGCATCAGCAACAGCAGCAACAAAAAAATTGTATATCAAAATACAAACAAGGCAGTCTCGCAGACGTGAAGATCCACCTTGGAAAAGAAAAATAGAAAAAGAAATCGAACAACTTAGAAGTGAACTATCAGTACTGGATGAACTGGGTAGAGGAATAAATGTAAGAACTAGGAAAAGCAGAAGAGCCGAAAGAAAATATAACATTAGGAATGAAAATGAAGTCTTATCAAATAAAGAAAAAATAAAGCAAAAAATCCAACTGAAGGCTCAAAGAATAAGACGCTATGAAAAAAGAGCAAGATTTTACAGACAAAACAAGATTTTTCAGACTGATACAAAGAGATTTTACAGGGAAATAGGTAAAAAAAGAATTGAAGTGACAGTACCCCCCAGAATGGAAGAAGTCACACAGTTCTGGGAAAAGATATGGGCTTGCCCTAAAGAATATAGCAAGGAAGTACATTGGATTGCGCAAGAGATAGAACGAATGAAAAATAAACCAGAACAGACATGGTCTGGAATTACAGAAGATGATGTTAAATTTGTACTAAAAAAAAGCACACAATTGGAAATTCCCAGGTATAGATAAAATTCCTAACTTTTGGCTATATTATTTAAATGCAGCACATAAAAAAACTAGCCAAAGAACTTCAAGAAATGGTTGACGATCCCACTAAAATTCCTGCATGGATGACCAAAGGAATTACATTTCTTCTACCCAAGAATGGTGACACAAACAACCCGAAAAACTACAGACCAATTACATGTCTTCCGACAACATATAAACTATTAACATCTATTTTAACAAAACAGACATATTTATTCTTAGAAAGAAATGACATGTTACCGCTTGAACAAAAAGGGTGCAAACGTGGCTGTTATGGTTGTAAAGACCAATTGCTAATTAACAAAATGATCCTGGAAAACTGCTACAGTACAAAGAAAAATCTTAGTACTGCCTGGATAGATTATCGAAAGGCATTCGATAGTGTGCCACAATCCTGGATTTTAAAGACTTTAAATATATACAAGATATCGCCCGTCATCATCAATTTCATCAAACAGTGCATGTCTATATGGAAAACAACCCTTTACCTCAATCATATAAATGGAACCTATAAGTCTGATGAAATAAACATCAAAAGAGGTATATTTCAAGGTGATTCTTTATCTCCCTTACTATTCTGCATATCATTAATAGCACTAACCAGTCAACTTAATAAGACAGAATGTGGTTATAAAATAGGCCAAAAGAAAATAAGCCATCTATTTTACATGGATGACTTGAAGTTATATGCTAAGAATGATAATTAGCTGGAAGGTCTTCTGCAAACTGTAAAATGCTTCAGCGAAGACATTGGAATGAAATTTAATTTGAATAAATGTGCTAAAGCTACAGTTTTACGTGGATCAATACAAGAAACATCCTCAATTAGCTTAGACCCTGCTGTAACAATAAAAGAATTGAAACCAGAAGAAGCTTATAAATACCTAGGTGTAAATGAGAGCGAAAACATTCACCATAAAAAAATGAAAGAAATAGTGCGTAAAGAGTACTATAGAAGGCTACGAATGATATTAAAAACTGAATTAAATTCACAGAACAGAGTTATTGCCATTAATAGCCTTGCAATCCCAGTTGTCCAATATAGCTTTAACATCTTAAACTGGACTCTAAACGACATCAGGCGAATGGATGCTAAAACAAGAAAGCTTCTTTCTAAGCATAAGATGCATCATCCAAAGGCTGATGTAGACCTTCTATACATACCCCGTAAAAAAGGGGGAAGAGGTCTTATTCAGCTGGAATTGTCATACAATACAACAACTATTGGCTTACTAACATACATAGAAACAACAAAGGATTGGATGATACAATTAGTAAGGCAACATGAAGAAAGAAAGAAAAAATATTCAATAATAAAAGAAGGCAGTAAATTCAAACAAGATTTACAGTTAGTAGATTCTGTAGAAAAGCAAAACAGAAGCCAAGAACCAACTATTGCGGCAAAAAATATGAAAATCAAAAGCCAAAGATAAAGCTCTTGAACAGATGAAACAGCGCTGGCAAGACAAACCTCTGCATGGCCAATATCCAGTACGTGCCAATAAATCCAATGTTGACAAAGTTAATACTCATCGATGGTTACGTGCATCTGGATTAAAGTCTGAAACTGAAGGCTTTATTCTTGCAGCACAAGACCAAAGTCTTTTCACTAGAAACTTTCAGGCAAATATTATGCATAATAATATGGATCCAAAATGCAGGTTTTGTGATAAACACCAAGAAACAATAGACCGCTAATCTCAGGATGTTCTGAATATAAAAATCATCACGATAGAGTAGAGCAATATTTACATTGGACAATGTGCAAACTCTATGGAAAATATCTGAACAAACACTGGTAGGAACATAACGCAGCACCAGTTACAGAAATACAAGATGTCACCATTCTATGGAATTACACCATTTACAAAGACAGAAAAATTGAAGCAAATAGGCCGGACATTATTGTTAAAAACCAAAAAGAAAAAAAACTTGCTTATTAATGGATATGGTTTGTCCAGCGGATTGTAAGATAGCAACTGAGGAATTTGAAAAACTATCAAAATATAAAGACCGGGAAATTGAAATAGAAAAAATGTGGAAATTGAAAACAAGAATCGTGCTAGTGATAGTAGGTGCACTTGGAATGACAAAAATGGAACAGAACAACACATTGAAAGAATCCCTGGAAACCCCAGATACACAAAAATTGTCTTGTTAAGTACAGCACACACACTAAGGAGAACTTTGTCTATGTAACGCTAGGGATGTTAGGAAGATATGAAAAAACATGAAATGGAGCCATAACAGCACGCCACGACCTGCCTTAGGTCTTCCCGCAGACTTGGTTGGTAGTGCGACATGAGCAGAAATCGAAATATGATGAAAAATAGCCAGTTTTTTCTCCGAAGCAAAAATACTATGTAGACTAATTTGCACCCCCATTATTGGTTAAAGAGTTCAAAATATCTGTGTGAGACTGAAAGTATTTATTCTTACTGCGTATTGTCAGAGCATAATTATACTCGCCCTTACCAGTCTCGATTGAGGCCAAAATTGATTCTGAGTCCTGTCCTTGTGGCTAACAATAGCGGTTAAATATAGCAATCTATATCAGCCAATCTGTCCATTCAAGCAGTTGAGATGTGATTCGACAGAAGGATGCTGCGGATATCATGCACCGAGCATGTGAGCAAAGATGAGGTGTTGGAAAGAATGGCAACGAAAAGAAAATTAATAGTGAGCATCAGGAAAAGACAACTGAAGTTCCTAGGACATGCAATGAGGAAGGAGGGCTTAGAGAACCTGATACTGACAGGCCAGATAGAGCGAAAAAAAGACAGAGGAAAGCAGCGGAAAATATATTTGAAAGGCCTGAGCAGGTGGATGACAGAACGGGAGTTGCGTGGTGTAACAAGTTAAAGCGAGCTAAGAGCCACCAGGGATAGGGAGAAGTGAAAAGCCATGATCGCCCACGTCCTGAAAGGACAGGGCTCATAGAATAATATATATGCCAACTGTTTATAAGAAATTATAACGTGAATATATGATGGGGGATCAATTCTATATCCCTTTGTCTGTTCTATAAATACTTTCATGGCTTCTGCTCGGACGAACTTAAGTCACTGGAGCCTCCTCAACAGGTGTTTACTCGTGCAACCAGACTGGCAACTGGGTCCCACCCATTCACAGTCAGGTTAGCCAAATGCAGACGACAATTCTACTCCTGCAGCTTCTTCTCTCGCACTTCTCGCTCCCGTATTCTTGCTTTCCTGATGGCTACAACCTCCAGAAATTTAAATGCAAAGTCAATACTCATCTATTAACCACTGGACTCTAGCTCTCTCCCCACCCCCGTATAACCTTCCCTTTCTCTCCACCTATGTATCTGTCATCGCACCTGCATTCTCAGCTTTCTGTTGCTCCTTTCTAACTAGTTTGTACTCCTCACTCTTTTCTAATTAATCTTTTTACAGTTATGTAGCCCCTCGCTCATCAGTGGCATTTCCGCCTTGCTCGGGGTGAAATGATTAAAATATATATATATATATAAACTGATCCGTCATTTTCTGGCCATGCTAATTTCTATACATGTATATTCTAGATTTATGGTCTTGAGCTAGTGGATAGCAGAGAGGGGTTTGGGTGGTGTAACAGGAGAAAGCGAGCTAAGAGCCACCAGGGATAGGGAGACGTGGAAGGCCATGATCGCCTACGTCCTTAAGTCACAGGGCACATAGTTATGCTTGTCTTATCGAACCATCGTCTAATAAAAAGTGTTATTTTCGTTGATAAAAGCATTTGGCGTTTTGGAACCGGTGAGCAAGAAGAAGAAGACATTCTTTGAATATTTACAACAATTTTCACACTTTGACTAAGACGACAATGAAAAGTCAGAATTTTTATTGAATATTGGAACACTTCTCTCAGAACAAGACGGCAATGAAAATAAAGACATTCATAAACATTCATTGAATATTTGCAACTTTTCTGACGTTCTAAGACGACCATGAAAATAAGGATTTTCTAAAACATTCTTTTAATATTAGGTCGTTCCAAAAGTTCGTAAACACTTGCGAAATGGGTCTATCTGGTCCAGCATAATCGAAGCAAGCGATGAGTTCAGAAAGACACCGTCGCTTCCAAAACAAGATCGATTCGGCAAGAAAATCATGTTGTGCATTTGGTGGAACTTTGAATGAACCGTGCATTTTGAGTCGGTTCCGAAGGGTCGTGCCATCAGTGCCGAACGGGTCTACGAAAAGTTGAAGCAAAAGTACCCGGTTCTGATCAACCGAAAGCGCGCTTTGATGCAGCAGGACAATGCCAAGCCACACACCGCCAGGAAGACCAAAGACAAGTTTGAAGAGCTGGACGGCGTTGAGGTTCTGCCACATCCAGCCTCTCAGTCCTGACGGTGCTCCATCAGATTACGGCCTTTTCCGTAACAATGCAATACTTTCTGAAGGGCCGCCGATAAAGTCAAGGAAGCGTGTCAAGAATTCTTTCATTCGAAGCCTGCTGAATGGTACTCTGACCAGATCCGAAATGTTGCAGATCGATGGCAGGAAATCTTGGAAAATGATGGTCATTATTTTGAGCAATAATCTTTATTATTTTTGCGAGTAAAATTTCAATTTTTTGCAAGTGTTTACGAATTCTTCAGACAACCTAATGTATACAACACTTTTCACTCTCTAGACAAAACTTCAATTATACAGGGGATATTCAAAAACATTCATCGAATATTATCAACTGTTCTCATTTTTTGATCAAGAAAAAAAAAAGAAAATGAAAAAAAAATGACCCCATGAAGTATTTACAGTTCTTTTTTAATTTTGACGAAGACGCAAATAATAATGAGCTTATTGAAAAATATTCATTGAATATTAACACTTCTCATATTTTGACCAAGACAACAATTGAAATGAGGATTTTGAAAAACATTCATCATATATTTTTACATTACTTTTCGCTTTGTGGCCGGTTCGACATTAAATATGAGCATATTCATCGAATATTATCAATACACCAACATTCTGGCCAAGACGACTATGAAAATGCGGATTTTCTAGAACAGTCATTGAATATTAACAATACTTCTCGCATTCTGGCCAAGACGACTATGAAAATGCGGATTTTCTAGAACAGTCATTGAATATTAGCACTTGTTCTTCAATCCCACAATTAGAATCTCTAGCAATTAGGATGTCTAGCAATAAGGATGTCTAGCAATTAGGATGTCTAATAATGTTCATTGAATATTTGCACCTTCTCTCTAAACCTGTCCAAGATGACAATGATAAAGTGAATTTTTAAAATATTCATTGAATATTAACATTTGTTTTAATCATCACAGGAAATGCAAAAGGAATCGTTTACAAAAATAGGGAGGGAAAAATACTCACACAAATGAAATTGAGCAACTGTTAAAATCTCCAAATGCCGGTCTGCATCTGAGGAAGGTGATGTTGTGTATCTGGTTGGATTTGAAGTTCATCGTTTATTACGAAGCCTTCTCTTGGACACTGCACACAAAGAGAATTTTTACGAGAACATCTATTTTTTGTACAGTCTAACCTCTTTAATACAGCAATCAATGGGCTCAGAACTCCCACAATCTGACATATTTTTTAAACCAACTGCTATTAGCTCATTAAGCGGCTACAAGTGCAGCACCTTATGTTGTTTACAACTTTATGTAGCAGCCAACAATAGCAGAGTGTTTTGGTGATAGGGTCTGGCTCATATCTTATACACCTTCATGCTAATTAATTGAAACATTTGCTTTAGTTTCCTTTCTTTCAACATAAAGCCAGTTTTAGACCCACCGTAGTAATAAAATGTAATCAATTTCTATTTTTTCCTCAGATAATTACGAAGCCCTTCCTCAAAACCAGGCGTGAAATTCAAGCCGTGGGTTTGATTAAAATTAGCAATCGGGGAAAAAGAGTAAGAAATGGATTGTTTATAATGAAAGTGGAGAATGGTTTTGAAGATAAAGAAATAAGTTACCATTAATCACTCTAATAGCCGGTCTGCATCCAAAGAAGCTCGTACTGTTTATTTGGTAGGACTAGAAGATGTTGTGTATTACGAGCTAATTCCGCAAAATCTGTTCAATCGACAAAACATTGCAAAGATCCTCCACATATCTGCTATAAGCTTTGCAAGGCATTTGAAAACATTTGGATATACGAATCGCAAAGCTGTTTAAAGACCTTACGACTTAAGGGAAAATGATTTAATGAAGCGCATCTCCATATGCGATTCTCTTCTCAAACTCAACAAAAGGGCTAATCTTTGAAAAAATCGTCACAGGTGATGCATAATAGATTATTTACATAAATGCGGAAGGAAAACAGTTTTTTTAAAAAACGATTTGAGCAAGTCTTAACATCTCCAAAAGACTGTCTGCATCCAATGAAGGTGATGCAGTGTATCTCGTAGGATTTGAAGAATATGGTTTACTAGCAGTATAGTCCGGCTTTGCTCGGGTGTAATGAAAGCTTTAAAACTAATCCATGGTTCTGGAGTTCAGACTCTTTGGACGTTGGCACGAAAGACTAAAAAGCAATAGTTGTTTCCAGTTAAAGCGAAACCGTTGACCGAAAGAAAAATGAATGGATGTAAGTCAAATTTTGATTTCCTGGTATCGATATCAAATAAGTTTTTTTCGTCGTGAATTGAATTTTGAAGGCTAAATATATCCTCTGAGTAAATGGTATCATGGCTGAGACTAAGAACTACAATTATACCTACTTAGAGCCAAACCCGAAGCAAAAACTAACATAAAAGGGCTGAAAAAAATACAGACATATAGGCAGATAAACAGACACACACACAAACATCTTGCCTTTTATATAAATATATTATCGATTTTCTGCACTATTGTAAGAACTGCAACCTTGGAACTTCTGAATATCGTTTCTTATGTCAATGATTGTATGAAATTTGATTAAAATCGGACCACTCCTTCTGATTTTTCGATTATCGATTTTCGATATTTATCGGGGGTACCTCGACACAAAACCTAGCTAAGAACACTCACAGACGCTTATAGTACAACTGTGTAAAATTCCAAGAAAATCGGTTCAGCCGTTTCGGAGTTTATAGGTAATGGACACACACACACACACAAACAGACACGCACACACAAAGTTCCATTTATAAGTTTAGATTACGAAAACCTTCCTCAAAACCAGGTGTGAAATTCAGGAAATAAGCCTGGTTAAAAGTAGCAATTGAAGAAAAGGCAATAAAAAATATTTTTTAATAATGAAAATGAAGAAAAATATTGAAAATTTTGACATGAGTTACCATTAACCACTACAAAAACTGATGCTCATCCGAAGAACCTGATGGGGTGGATTTGGTGGGACTGGAGAACATTGTGTATTACGAAGTCATTCAGAAAAATAAGTTCGCACAACACGGAACATTGCAGAGATACTCCGCATATCTTCTATGAGCGTTGTAATCCATTTAAAAATATTTGGATATAAAAATCGCTAAGCTGTTTGAAGGCATCACGATTTAAGAGAAAATAGTTTAATGAAGGCCATTTCCATTTGCTATTCGCTTTTCAAACACAAACAAAAAAGACTATCTTTAAAAAAGTACTCACAGCGAGGCAAAATGAATTGTTTACAACAATGTGGAGTAAAGCTTGATGAAAAAAAATGGGCCAATCAGGTGAGTTTCATCTTCAATCTGTGTAAAGTCAGACATGACATTTCTTTGCAGAAACGACAAAAGTTGATGTAACTGGACTGTGACCTTTACTACAAGCACTGTACACCACTTTGCAATTCCGGATTATCACTTATTTTGATCCCTAAAAAACATTTTTTACCATTTTATTTCCATCTAGTATTATTCAGTTGACAATAAATACTAAAAAATAGGATGAAATACATCATTTTTTTAACCACTGGGGTAGCCTAATAATTATGGCAGGAAGTTGAGCTGTTGGCTGTTGAGTGTGTGTGTAATCAGATAAAATGTATCTGTAGATGAGACAAAATGAATGAAAAACAAGAGAATAAACTATACTTAGCCGAAGCGTTTCGTCATCTGATATATATATATATATATATATATATATATATATATATATATATACTACTGGCCATAATTATTAGGCCACCTCAGCTTTTGTTATTATTACTTTGCAAAATTTTACAAGGCAATGAAGCAAAGATGAACTCGTCCGAATCACCCTGCATTTTCTTCATTCTCTCGTTGATGAAACTACAATATAGGTAATTATCAAATATTTATAAATTCGTTTGATGCACATATTATTGTGCAGTATTAGCAAAAGAATCATTTTATTTTCATTTACAATCATTCACTTGGCAATAAATACTAAAAATAGCATGAAATAGATAATCTTTTTAAAACACTGGGTTGGTCTAATGATTATACCCAGTAGTGTGTGTATATATATATATATAAATATATATATATATATATATATATATATATATATATATATATATAATCTACAAGGTGCGATGGGTAAATTGTCGCTATTGACATTGTAAAATTTTGCAAAGTAAAAATAACAACAGAACCATTCTATTTTCATTTACAATTATTCACTTGGCAATAAATACTAAAAAATAGTATGAAATACATCATTTTTAAAACACTGGGTTGGCCTAATAATTATACCCAGTAGTGTGTATATATATATATATATATATATAAAATCTACAAGGTGCGATGGGTAAATTGTCGCTATTGACATTGTAAAATTTTGCAAAGTAAAAATAACAACAGAACCATTCTATTTTCATTTAGAATTATCCACTTGGCAATAAATACTAAAAATACCATGAAATTACATAATTTTTTTAAACACCGGCTAGTCTAATAGTAGCCGGAGGAGAGCCGGTTAATGTTTGTATGATTCGGCCTTGTGTCAGACTTAACCGAATTCACTACAGATTAAAAGTTTTACGCTGAATTATCATCAGAAGTTTCAATCGTTAGACGGTTGTTTGTCTGTTGGTATGTGTGGATTAGTGTAGAAGAGTGGAATAATAAAATATAAATTTTGAATGTTAAAATAGAAATTTATTAAAAGAAAAGACTAACATAAGTTGTAGAAATTAATGTTCAATTAGAAACATTAAGAAGTTATGAGTAGAGTTCGTTTTCAAGTATAAAATTGAGTTAAGGATATCGAGAGTTGAAGAAATTTCTTCGTAGTAGTAATTGTTAAAAGAAATAAGGAGAAAGAGGACAATGTCTGAGTCGCTTGAAGTTGAGTTACATTTTAGATGTTTCTCACACGGCTCCCAATGACTCTCTGACTCTTGACTGACGCCGAGGTCATTTATATAGTCTTTTTGAATATCACACTGGATCGCCAAGTCCTTCCAAGTCTTACAAGTCGCTCCTATTTGTCAAAGATCATTTTAACATCTACTTGCTAAATCTGGTTTCGACTTTTTCTTTAAGCACATGGTCAATCCTTTTTCTATTTGGGAAAAACAGGATTTCACATGTCGTTGTGAATTTTTGAAAAAGTGAAGGAAAAGGTTGATTTTAATTAATTTCTTATCCGCGACATAATAATTATGTGCGTTGTGGTTCAGTGGATATCGGCTCCGAACGCGAAATCGGGGAGCCGAGTTCAAATTCCAGCTGAATCCATTGAATTCACTTATGCACAAATACCCTTGGGAAAGGTATTAATCCGTCTTTTCCCTCCAGTTATGGGTGAAATAGGAGTACAGATAGGGTTCTATAGCCTTGGCTGGCAACCAGTCTACCGCAGAAAGCAATGGCAACCTACTGCAGGATAATCTTCTGCCCAGTCAGTCATGTCTCTTTCGAGACATGATCGCCCAAACGTGTTTCACGTATGGCACTGACTGATTGAATAATTATGGACCAGCTAGCACATTTTTACTAGGGTTAATACTAAAAGCTTTTAATAGTATTCTGAGTTACGTAGTCATTTAAAAATTGGTATTTGTTCATACAGTCCCCCTCCCTTAAACTCACTCTCGGATGAATTTCCTTAGTAAACGGGTTTCCGTTTCCCCGTATGTTGTCCGGAATAAATGGGCGTACAATTTATTCCATACCGGTTTTCTTAGGTATGCGTTTACATAACTTATATCAAGATTATTTCAAGTTCCCGATTAGCTCCAGGAAAGTCTGGTAAAATTTTCTATACCATAATTGGGCGACATAACAAGAGCATCTTTCTTTAAACTACTAATAACCTCTACTTCATCAAAGACCAGTAACGAAATCTTCATACCATAGAGATTTCATCAAAAGCTTCACACCATGATGACCTCAAATTAAATAACGAAAACAGATGCTTTATTTCTATTATGCCACTAAGGATGGATGTGCAATCTGGTGCAGTGGATATCTACTCGGAACGAGGAACCGGGGAGCCGAGTTCGAATTCCAGCTGAATTCCTTGCATTCACTTACGCGCAAATACCCTTGGGAAAGGTATTAATCCGTCTCTTCCCTCCAGTTATAGCTTAAATAACAGGACAGATTGGGTTCTATAGCCTTGGCTGGCAACCAGTCTACTGCAGAAAGCAATAGCAACCTACTGCGAGATAACCTTCTGCCCAGCCAGTCATGTCTCTTTTGAGGCATGATCGCCCAAGCCTGTATCACGTATGGCACTTAAATGTCTGACTAGATAAAATGATTAAGGCTTCGGCTGGTCATAAAGTGGGGGATTAGTTTTCTATTGTTATGAAGTAATAAACTGATGCTCCACTATTTACTAGTTAATAATGTAATACATCTCTTTCCCCTCTAGCTATGAATCAAATAATAGGACAGATTGTGTTTAAAAAAATTATGTAATTTCATGCTATTTTTAGTATTTATTGCCAAGTGAATGATTGTAAATGAAAATAGAATGGTTCTGTTATTATTTTTACTTTGCAAAATTTTACAATGTCAATAGCGACAATTTACCCATCGAACCTTGTAGATTATATATATATATATATATACATACATTCTCTGACTTTTTCACAAATGAATGATTGAATTTTCTAAGTGTACTGTCGTGAGATACTGTAATTACCGTTGTCACTTTCCAGTTATGGGTTAAATAACAGGACAGATTGTGTTCTATAGCCTTGGCTGGCAACCAGTCTACCGCAGAAAGCAATGGCAACCTACTGCGGGATAATCTTCTACTCAGTCAGTATTGTCGTTTTTGAGGCATGATCGCCCAACGTGTGTATCACGTATGGCACTTAACTGCCTACTAAGGACACTACGGTGTTGCTCGGGAACTAATTTTCTCTAAATATAGATAAATATTTTATTTGTGTAGATCATTAAATTGATTAAGGGACATAACCACTGATAAATTTAGTACCCGGGGGTTGATTTACTCTAATTTCAATGCTCTCATACGCGTGACACGGAAGAGAAATGAAAAAAATTGACAACGGTAATTACAGTATCTCTCGACAGTACCCTGAGAAAATTCAATCATTCATTTGTGAAAAACTCAGAGAACATTACCGATAAATTATTAAAAAAAAAAACCATATTTCTAACCGTCTTCTTTTATGTGCCCTGTCACTTCAGGACGTAGGCGATCATGGCTTTCCACGTCTCCCTATCGCTGGTGGATCTTAGCACGCTTTCTTCCGTTACACCACCGAAACCCCGCTCTGCGATTCCACTAGCTCAAGCCCATAAATCTAGAATATAAATGTATAGAGGCCAGCATGACACAAAATTGAGGGATCAGTTTATATATTGATTAAAATACAGAACTGATCCCCCTTTTTATATCTACAATATAATTTCTTATAAACAGTTGGGATATATATTCTTCTTTTAGGTGCCTTGTACTTTCAGGACGTAGGCGATCTTGGATTTCTACATCTCCCTATCCCTGGTGGCTCTTAGCACGCTTTCTCCTGTTGCACCACCCAAATCCCGCTCTGCGATCCACTATCTCTAGCCCATAAATCTAGAATATAAATGTATAGAAACTAGCATGGCCACAAAATGAGGGATCAGTTTATATATTGATTATAATATATAATCGATCCCCCATTTTATACACACAATGTAATTTCTTAAAAACAGTTGGCATATATATTCTTCTTCTATGTGCCCTGTTCATGGCTTTCCACGTCTTCCTATCCCTGGTAACTCTTAGAACACTTTCTCCTGTTGCACCATGCAACCCTCGTTTCATCATCCACCTGATTCGGTCCTTAAAATATGTTATCCGTTGCGTTGCCCTGTCTCTTTTCCCCTCTGTCTGGCCCGTTAGTATCAGGTTCTCCAAGCCCTTCTTTCTCACTGCATGTCCCAGGAATTTCAGCTGTCTCTTCCTGATGCTCTATTAATTTCCTTTTCCTTTTCCAAGACCTCATCATTGCTCCCACGCTCCATCCATTATATTCGCAGCATCCTTCTGTAGAACCACATTTCAGTTGCTTCAAGTTTTTCCTTCATCTTTGATGATATTGTCCAGCATTCACTGCCATATTGAAGGACTGATAACACATAGCAATCCAGTACTCTCTTCTTTGTTTCTATCGAAATTTTCCTGTTTCTTAATACCTTACTTAACTTCTGGAATGCTTCTTTCGCCATGACATTTCGATTCCGGATCTTTGTGTCGCACTTTCCGTCTTCTATTATAACACTTCCCAGGTATTTAAATTTTTGTACCTGCTTGATTCTAGTATCTCCAACCTGCATTTGGCATTTTGGGCTGCCCTTTTTTACTGATGACCGTGCATTCAGTTTTCTTGCAGTTTATTTGTAGTCCTTTGTTATCACACTCTTCAGTTACCTTCTGTAGGAGGTCTTGTAGCTTCCTTTCTGTGTATGCCTCAGCACTATATCATAAGAAAGCCCCTCATATGAATAAGAAAGTAGGAAGTGGGAGCTTCATATGAATAAGAAAGCAGAAAGGGGGCCTCTCACATGAATAAGAAAGCAGAAAGGGGGCCTCGCATATGAATAAGAGAGCAGAAAGGGGGCCTCTCACATGAATAAGAAAGCAGAAAGGGGGCCTCGCATATGAATAAGAGAGCAGAAAGAGGGCCTCGCATATGAATAAGAGAGCAGAAAGAGGGCCTCGCATATGAATAAGTGTGCAGAAAGAGGGCCTCTCATATGAATAAGAGAGCAGAAAGGGAGCTTCGCACATGAACAAGAGATCAGAAAGAGGGCCTCTCATATTAATAAGAGTGTCAAAAAGGGACCTCTCATATGAATAAGAGAGCAGAAAGGAGGCCTTGCATATGAATAAGAGATCAGGAAGGGGGACTCTCATATAAATAACAGAGTAGGAAGGGGGTCTCTGATATGAATAAGAGAGTAAGAAGAGTCCCTCCACATAAATAAGAGAGCGGAGAGGGGTCTCTCATATGAATAAGAGAGCAGCAACTGAGCCTCGCATAAGGGAGCAGGAACGGGGACTCTCATATTTTTTTCTTTTAAAATCATGTCACCCCAAGCAAGGCATTCCTCTGCCACTATAGCTCAGGGTTTACATAAAGCGATTGGGTATAGGAAATATCAGAATGAGGGTGATAGACGAGTTAGGATGTGCATAGGGAGAGAGTTGGAGAGAATGGGTGTGAGTTAGTGTGTTAGAAGATGTCTATTGACCCTACATTTAAACTCCTGGAGGTTGTAGCCGTCGGGGAAGCAAGCATGCGGAAGGGAATTACACAGGCGGGAAGTGCGAGAAAAGAAGCTGTTGGAGTAGAAATTGCGGTTACATTTCATCGGCTTCACTGTAAAAGGGTGGGACCTAGTTGCCAACCTAGTATCTCGTGCAAATTTACACTTGGGGGCACCAGTGATTTAAGTTCATCAGAGCAGAAGCCATGAAATATTTATAGAAGAGGCCACAGGGAAACCACGTCACGCCGGTGAGAGAGTGACTGCAGGCGGTCAGCTAAGTCGGTATCAATCACATTACAGATTTTTCGCTGTATTTTGTCAAGAACCCCGAGGAGAATAGCAGGGGCACCCGACAAGATGTGGCAGAAGTATTCAAAACACGGATGGTAGATTTATATAAGTGCAAGATAGATTCAGACGGAAAGAATTTCCGGGCCCTGCACAGAGAGCCGACTTTCATAGTAGCGGATTTAGCAATGGATTCGACGTAGTCATTCCACTTAAGGTCCACTGAGTGTCAGGCCAGGCAGTCGTAGTGTTTTACTCTCTGGGAGGCAAGCCTGTTCCATGCTAATGGGAGGGAGGTGCGGTTGTCTGTGGTGGTTAATTGACAGCAGCTTCGTTTTGGAAGAATTGAATTTTACGAGCCATTTCTTACCCCAATCCACCACGGATTGGAGGTCCTTTTCAAGCTCGGCAGCGAGGTTCACCTTGTTACCAACATCAGATTTTTGATCGAGGCGAGAGTAAACTGTGTTATCATCGGCTTAAATGCCTACTTGTGATCTTATGGCATCGGGGAGATCATTGATGTAGATTAGAAAGAGCGTAGGACCTAGGATAGAGCCTTGGTGGACACCCGCGTTTGTAGGGTAGTTCTGGGAGGCATGTCCGTTTAAAACCACCTTCAGTGTGCGGTTGGAGAGAATGACTGGATTAAGTCCAACAAAAGTCCAGTTATGCCGTAGCACCGCAATTTCCGTAGAAGGCCGGCATGCCATACTCTGTCGAATGCTTTAGAGATATCCAAGGCGACGGTTCGGGCTTCACCATTCTTGTCGAGAGCCTAGTATATATACTCGGTGATGGTCGTTAGCATATCAGCAGTAGACCTGGTGAAGCGGAAGCCATACTGTCTGTTCGAGAGGAGCCCGTGGGCTGTGAGATGCTGAACGACCTCGTTCAGCATCTCACACCCCACAGTGTTATTGAATATTGGAACCACGGAAGAAGACTTCCAACAGGCAGGAAAGCAGGAGGAAGATAGGCAGAGGTTGTAGAGCTTAGAAAGGACAGAGGAGAGGGGCACATTTCTTCAAGACTATGATTGGGATTCCGTCCCCACCACTTGCTTTGTGAAGGGTTCAAGTTTTGAGATTATGCTAGAAATCAGCGAGGACGTAATGTGGACGTCATTCAATTGGGCCTCAGTTCTAGATAGGAAATCGGGTGTATGGACCCCAGACGAATCCAGACTCGAATTGGTCGAGAATCTACGGGCAAAGCATTCAGCCTTGTCCACTGAGGAGGTGAGGACCTCAAACTCATATGAATAAGGGAGCAGGAAGGGAGCCTCCCATATGAATAAGAGAGCAGAAAGGGGCGTCTAATATGAATGAGTAGGAGGGGGCCTCTCATATGAATAAGAGTGCAGAAAGGGGGCTTCTCATATGAATAAGAGAGCAGGAAGGGGGTCTCTCATATGAATACGCGAGAGGGAAGAGGCCTCTCATATGAATAAGAGAGAAGAAAGGGGGCCTCTCATATGAATAAGAGACCAGAATGGGTGCCTCTCATATGAATAAGAGAGCAGGAAGGGGCCTCTCATATGAATACGCGAGCAGAAAGTGTGCCTCTCATATGAATAAGAGAGCAGAAAGGGTGCCTCTCATATGAGTAAGAGAGCAGGAAGGGGTCTCTCATATGAATACGCGAGCAGGAAGGGGCCTCTCATATGAGTAAGAGAGAAGAAAGGGGGCCTCTCATATGAATAAGAGAGCAGAAAATCCATTTTTTGTTTTAGTTAACGACAAAATGTAGGTAACTATCTAGATCAGCTAGTACGGAAGGTGCTCACCCATGGTGCTTTAGATTGCCATTAAAGGTGAACACATAGTTCGGTTTAGATTGTAGAACTATATTTTTGATTCCTTTATTGATTGCGTCATAATTTCTCTGCCTCTTTGTGTACCCAACTAGGATTTTGCTATGTCCACGAGCGTTTTGGATCCTCTTGAAAACAAATGTTGTTAATTTTGGTGGTTGGCGTGCACATTTTCTCCGTGCTCGTTACGGGATCTTAGTCCGCCTTTGCCTGACTAGTTCAAAGTCTCGTTCCTTTCCTACATTAGCATTTAAATTCCCTGTGATTATGATAATTTCCTGTGTTTGGCATTAAAACTTTATTACAGTGACTGGTTGTGCGTTGTGGTGCATTGGATATCGGCTCGGAACGAGAAATCGGGGAGCCGAGTTCGAATTCCAGCTTAATTCATTGTATTCACTTACGCGCAAATACCTTTGGGAAAGGTATTAATCCGTCTATTCCTTCCAGTTATGGGTTAAATAACAGGATAGATTGGGTTCTATAGCCTTGGTCGGCAACCAGTCTACTGCAGAAAGCAATGGTAACCGACTGCGGGATTAATATTCTGCCTAGTCAGTCATGTCTCTTTCGAGACATGATCGCCCAAGCGTGTTTCACGTGTGGCACTTAACTGACTGACAGTGTACTGAAAAAAAGTTTCAATTTTTTCTTCAGTACTGTGTTTCTTTAAGGTATATAAGGGTTGTCTGGTAAGTTCATGCCTATTTTAATCGTTCATGTTCCAACACATTAGAACACCTCAGATTTAACAAAAACTAAAATATGGTTAGTTAGTTAGCTATGTGCCATACGTGATACACGCTTTAGGCGATCATATCTCGAAAAAAATATTTATATTTATTTTGAGAAAATTAGTTCCCGAGCAACACCGGGGTGTCCTTAGTAGTCAGTTAAGTGCAATACGTGATACACGCTTAGGCGATCATGTCTCGAAAGTGATATGACCGACTTGGAGGGAAGATTATCCCGCAGTAGGTTGCCATTACTTTCTGAACTAGTCTGGTTGCCGACCAAGGCTATAGAACCTAATCTGTCCTGTTATTTGATCCATAGCTGGAAGGAAGAGACGGATTATTACCGTTCCCAAGGGTATTTCTGCGTGAGTGAATGCAACGAATTTTCACTGGAATTCGAACACGGCTCTCCGATTTCTCATTCCGAGTTGATATCCATTTCACCACAACGTATATTTCCTATTAAAGCACTCTTCAAAATATCTTTTGAGAAAGAAAGTTTATAATTACATAATTCGTGATAATTCTGCGTCTCTATGAAAAGAGAAGGTTATGAGGTGCGTTTTAGACACTTGATCCTGTTTTATTAACCTAACAGCAAAAAAGCCTCACAAGCAAAATATATGTTGGTTTGGTTTTATGGCATATCAACACCTCGTCGGGTCATTTATTGCCAACTAAATTTTATTTATTTATTGCTGGTAATACCCTTTTCTTTCAATAATTTATTGTTGTTTTTATATAATTTTTATGTCTAATAATACTGTTTTCTTTTTCGAGTATCAAGATTCATTGGGATTTGTTTTTAAGGGCAGGGTCCCCAAGTCCTACCTAGTTATTTAACCCATAACTGGAGGGAAGGGACGGATTAATACATTTCCAAAAGATACCAGTGCTTAAGTAAATGCAGGGTATTCAACTGGAATTCGGAACTCGGCTCATCGATTTCTCTTTCCGAGCCAACATCCACTGCACCACAACGCACATCCGGCACTTAACGGTTACAGCACCTAGTATTCCCAAGCGGTTACCCATCTAAGTACTGACCAGGCTCAACGTTGCTTAACTTCGGTGATCGAGGGAGAACCGGTGTATTCAACGTGATATGGCCGTAAACCGAAAAGATATGTGCTGTGAACGTTGAAGTGGCTTTAGTTGACAGAATTGTACGGAAGTGGTTCGCTAAGTTTACAGTTGGTGATTGCATTCGTATTGATGAAAGAAATTCAGGCATACCTCTTTTACTACAGATAACGACCAAATTAAGACATTGATTGAGAATAAGCCTCATTACACGAAGCTACAATTTAACAGAAACACTAAATTTATCAAAATTTAACATCCATGAGCACATACTGAACCTTGAGTGCCCAAATCGCTGCAGTGTTTGATTACCACATGATCTGAGTGAAAATAATCTTTTGGATCTGTTATTCACTGTCAGTCAGTTAAGTGCCATACGCGATACACGCTTGGGCGATCATGTCTCGAAAGAGACATGACTGACTGGGCAGAAGATTATCCCGCAGTAGGTTGCCATTGCTTTCTGCGGTAGACTGGTTGCCGACCAAGGCTATAGAACCCAATCTGTCCTGCTATTTTAACCCATAACTGGAAGGAAGAGACGGATTAATACCTTTCCCAAGGGTATTTGCGCGTAAGTGAATACAATGGATTCAACTGGAATTCGAACTCGGCTCCCCGATTTTTCGTTCCGAGCCGATATCCACTGGACCACAAATGCAATAAAAATGCACCATTTTAAGTAAATTATGACGAGTGATGAGAAATAGATCGTTTACAACAATATTTAGCGAAAATATCCTGGGGTAAGCGACATGAGACAATTTTATCTACTCCGAGAGCAGATCTTTATATAAAGAAAATCATGCAGTATATCTGATGGGATTAGAAATGAATCCTGTACTATGAGCTTCAGTAACACTTCACTTGATTCTGAAAAGTGCAACTCGCAACTGGAAGAATTAAAGGCAGTAATTCAAGAAAAACGCCTAAAATTAGTGAACAGGAAAGTTATTGTTTTACAACAGAATAAAGCCAGACCGCACGTTTGTTTGGTAAACAGGATAAAAATTGTTGCAGCTTGGCTGGAATGTGTTACCCCACTCTCCATATTCACCAGACATTGCACCTTTGGATTTTTTTTATTCAGGTCCTTCCAAAATAATTTCAATGGAATAAATTAATTATTGCATGACGTAAAAATCAGAGAATGGATAAACCAAATATTCTAGATAAAATAAATAGTGATGAGAAGATTCAAAAACATTAATGAAATCTAAAATAATCTTAATTTCTGTAATGAAATCAGCAAAAAATAGGCCTAAATATACAAGGATTATTAACACATCTCGAAAAGTCATCTCGAAATCGAAGAAAAATTTCAATAAAGATAAAGGTTGTCTAAAATCTACATTAAATATTAACAAAACACCATCTGAAAAACTTAAAAGTTATTAACGTCATCACAAATATCATCCAAAATCTATATTATACATTAAAAAAAACCTAATCTTAAAAACATCAACTCAAAAGTTCAGACAAAATCAATGAAGAAAATATGTATCCAAAATCTACATTTTATATAAACTAAACCTCGTCTTATAAACCTCATCACAAAGACTGAGACAAAATCAATATATATATATATATATATATATATATATACATATATATATATATATAAGAATTGCTCAAGTTCTACATTAAATCTTAACAAAAACTCATCTCTAAAACATTATCACAAATATTTAGACAAAATCGATAAAATAAGTGTATATCAAAATCTACATTATATATTAACAAAACCTCATGTAAAACACAACGTCAGAAATATTCAGATAATATCAATAGAAAAAACTGTATCCAAAATCTACATTATATATTAACAAAACCTCATAAAACACAACGTCAGAAATATTCAGACAATATCAATAGAAAAAACTGTATCCAAAATCTACATTATATATTGAATAAACCTCACAAAACACAACAGAAATATTCAGATAATATCAATAGAACAAAGTGTATCCAAAATCTACATTATATATTAACAAAACCTCATGTAAAACACAACGTCAGAAATATTCAGACAATATCAATAGAAAAAACTGTATCCAAAATCTACATTATATATTAAATGTAAAACCTCATGTAAAACACAATGTCAGAAATATTCAGATAATATCAATAGAACAAAGTGTATCCAAAATCTACATTATATATTAACAAAACCTCATGTAAAACACAACATAAGAAATATTCACATAATATCAATAGAAAACTGTATCCAAAATCTACATTATATATTAACAAAACCTCATGTAAAACACAACGTCAGAAATATTCAGACAATATCAATAGAAAAAACTGTATCCAAAATCTACATTATATATTAACAAAACCTCATGTAAAACACAACGTCAGAAATATTCAGACAATATCAATAGAAAAAACTGTATCCAAAATCTGACATTATATATTAACAAAACCCTATGTAAACACAACGTCAGAAATATTCAGACAATATCAATAGAAAAAACTGTATCCAAAATCTACATTATATATTAACAAAACCTCATGTAAAACACAACGTCAGAAATATTCAGACAATATCAATAGAAAAAACTGTATCCAAAATCTACATTATATATTAACAAAACCTCATGTAAAACACAACGTCAGAAATATTCAGATAATATCACAGAACAAAGTGTATCCAAAATCTACATTATATATTAACAAAACCTCATGTAAAACACAACATAAGAAATATTCAGACAATATCAATAGAAAATACTGTATCCAAAATTCACATTATATATTAACAAAACCTCATAAAACACAACGTCAGAAATATTCAGATAATATCAATAGAACAAAGTGTATCCAAAATCTACATTATATATTAACAAAACCTCAAGTGAAACACAACATAAGAAATATTCAGACAATATCAATAGAACAAAGTGTATCCAAAATCTACATTATATATTAACAAAACCTCATGTAAAACACAACATAAGAAATATTCAGACAATATCAATAGAAAAAACTGTATCCAAAATCTACATTATATATTAACAAAACTCATGTAAAACACAACGTCAGAAATATTCAGACAATATCAATAGAAAAAACTGTATCCAAAATCTACATTATATATTAACAAAACCTCATGTAAAACACAACGTCAGAAATATTCAGACAATATCAATAGAAAAACTGTATCCAAAATCTACATTATATATTAACAAAACTCAGCAAAAAACATAACAGAAGATTTTTTTTTAGATAATATCAATAGAACAAAGTGTATCCAAAATCTACATTATATATTAACAAAACCTCATGTAAAACACAACATAAGAAATATTCTATAATAATATCAATAGAAAAAAACTGTATCCAAAATCTACATTATATATTAACAAAACCTCATGTAAAACACAACGTCAGAAATATTCAGACAATATCAATAGAAAAACTGTATCCAAAATCTACATTATATATTAACAAAACCTCATGTAAAACACAACGTCAGAATATTCAGACAATATCAATAGAAAAAACTGTATCCAAAATCTACATTATATATTAACAAAACCTCATGTAAAACACAACGTCAGAAATATTCAGACAATATCAATAGAAAAAACTGTATCCAAAATCTACATTATATATTAACAAAACCTCATGTAAAACACAACGTCAGAAATATTCAGACAATATCAATAGAAAAAACTGTATCCAAAATCTACATTATATATTACCAAAAACCATGCAAAACACAACGTCAGAAATATTCAGATATCAATAGAACAAAGTGTATCCAAATCTACATTATATATTATAACAAACCAAAGTGTAAAACACAACATAAGAAATATTCAGACAATATCAATAGAAAATACTGTATTCAAAATCTACATTATATATTAACAAAACTCTATGTAAAACACAAATTGTCAGAAATATTCAGATAATATCAATAGAACAAAGTGTATCCAAAATCTACATTATATATTAAATAAACCTCATGTAAAACACAACATAAGAAATATTCAGACAATATCAATAGAAAATACTGTATCCAAAATCTACATTATATATTACCAAAACTTCTCTCTCAAAAAAATCATCACAAATATTCAGAAAAAATCAATAAAAATAGAGATTTCCAACATCTACATTACATACTACAAAAACCTCATCTGAACAACGTCATCAAAATATCAGAAAATATCAATACAAAAAAATTTATCGAACACCTTGATTACATATTAACAAGACCACCTCTAAAAAACATTATCACAAATATTCAGACAAAATACATAAAAAAGATGTATCAAAAATCTAGATGATATATTAACAAAACCTCATCTAAAAAACCTCATAACAAATATTCAGACAATATGAACAAAAAATAATTATTATCCAAAATCTCATTGAATATTAACAAAAACACAAATATATATGATGTAATCTCACATTCTCAGATTAAGTCGAGAATAGTTCAAATTATTCTGTAGATTAAGAAATCCATTTAAAGTCACGAACATTAAAAAAATATGTCTATATTTCTGAGATGAGGTCGTATTTACAGTATTTACATTATTCAGACTATTGTCCTCCTCTTTGTTGTCATTTGTATGACGTTTCGGCCGTTGTACGCTCCGGCTTTCTCCAGGTGTTAGGAATTTCGAACCGAGTCCTTTATTACAGGCTCTACTACGCAAGAAAAAAAGATCATATACCTCGGTGATTGTAATAAAGAGTTTGGTTCGAAATTCCTAGAACCTGAAGAAGGCCGGAGCGTACAACATCCGAAACGTTGTACAAATGGCAACAAAGCTAGGTAAATAGTCCGAATAATGTAAATATTGCAAAAATTGTTAAACGCTTAAGTAATGATTCCAGTACAGGAGACTGACATACTTTTTATTTCTTAAAATCTTGACGTTTTAGGGGAAATAATTACACAGTGATTTTTTCAACCTTATTCAATTTATATTTTTACCCTTGGTCAATTCAGACATTTTTTTTATCCTTGGTCAATTCAGATACTTTTTACCCTTCGTCAATTCAGACCCTTTTCACACTCGGTCAATTCAGACATATTTCACCCTTGGTCAAATTAGACATTTCTTAAACTTGGCCAAATCAGATATATCTTACCTTTGATCAATTCTTATCGTTGGCCAATAGAGATATTTATTGCCCTTGGTCAATTCAGATAATGTTTTTTATCCTTGGTCAATTCAAACATTTTTTACCCTTGGTCAATTCAGACTATTTTGTAACCAGGGTAAAGTCAGATATTTTTACTTTTGGTCAATTCTACTATTTCTAACCCTTGGTCAATTCTAATATATTTTACGCTTGCTCAATTCAGACATTTTTTACTGTTTATGTTTTTTTATTCTTGGTTTAAGTAAGATATTTTGAACCTTGGTCAATGTTGACACTTTTTGCCGTTGGTCAGTTCAGACATCTTTTTCGCTGATCAATTCAGATATTTTCACTCATCTTCAGTTCAGATATAATTTAGCCATGGTTAATTCAAACATTTTTCACCTCTGGTTAATTCTGATGTTTTACCATTGGTCAGTTAAGATATATTTTATCCTTCGTTAATTCAGCTTTTTTAAGCATGGTCAATTCAGATATTTTTATCCTACGTCAGTTCAGACATTTTTTACCATTGGTCAATTCAGACAAGTTTTATCCTTGGCTAATTCTGACATTTTTTACCATTGGTCAATTCAGACAATTTTTATCCTTGGCTAATTCTGACATTTTTTACCATTGGTCAATTCAGACAATTTTTATCCTTGGCTAATTCTGACATTTTTTACTATTGGTCAATTTAGACATTTTTTTCTGTTGGTTAATTCGGACATTTTTAACCCTTGATTAAGTTAGATATTTTTTACCCTTGGTCAACTGTAGCATATTTTACCCCTGGTCAATTTAGATATTTTTCTGTTAGTCAATTCAGATATTTTTACCCTTGATCAGGTCAGATATATTTTACCCTTGGTGGGTGACTTTTGACAATTTTTACCGTTGGTCAATTCAAACATTTTTATCCTTGGTAAAGTCAGATATTTTTACCCTAAGTCAAGTTAGATAGTTTTTACACTTTCTCAATTCAGACATTTTTTTACCCTTGACAAATTCAAACATTTTTCATAGCCTACATTATGACAACTTGGTAAAATATTAATTTTGGGAAGTAAAATTGCATTTAATTATGGCCATTTTTGCATTACGAAAATAAAAATGCTTCCTTGATGACATTTCCATCCATCTCTGAGTACAATGAATAGCTATAGTGCTTTGTCGCAAAATATTAATTTTCTAGCACTAAATTGCTTCCATATTAATTTGAATGGCTGCATTGTGTATGGAGTGTAAGTTAATATTCAGTTGCCCACAGGACCGAATGCAATGCCATTGCTTGATAAACTAATGAATTGAATAGAATTTTATAACTTTTTAAAGTGGAGTCCTTCTGCTAGAAGTGACAAAACTAAATGAATGCTAATTAGTGCGAACATTTTCAGATTGAATTATTTGTCATGATTCCTGGAAGATAATATAATTATGAAGACTGGCAATAAACATCATCACCTCAAATTGAAAATGAAACAAGTCTATTAAGAGAAATTAGATTCTGTATTAATTAGAGCAAAATGACTCCAGCAATGTGAAGCTGTTGAGGATAACAAATCCTTAAACGACGAGGAAAGTAAAGAAAAAGAACAACCTCACAAGTTAGTTTGGAAATTAAGATTTTACAGTTTTTTCGACCAACAGTCATATTTGGTAAAAATTGTTAGAATGTTGCATATATTTTTCAATCTTCATGGAATATAAAACATGTTAAAGGTATTTCAAAGGAAAACTTTGTACAATATTATGTACTAGCAGTATAGCCCGGCGTTGCTCGGGTGTAATTAAATCTTTAAAACTAATCCATGCTCCTGGAGCTCAGACTCTTTGGAGGTTGGCACGAAAGACTAAAAAGCAATAGTTGTTTCCAGTTAAAGCGAAACCGTAGACTGAAAGAAAAATGAATGGATGTAAGTCAAATTTTGATTTCCTGCTATCGATATCAAATAAGTTTTTTCGTCGTAAACTGAATTTTGAAGGCTAAATAAGTCCTCTGAGTAAATGGTATCATGGCTGAGACTAAGAACTACAATTATACCGACTTAGAGCCAAACACGAAGCAAAAACTGAAATAAAAGGATTGAAAAAATACAGACATACAGGCAGATAAACAAACACACACACAAACAACTTACCTTTTATATATATATGAATATATTATCGATTTTCTTCACTATTGTAAGAACTGCAACCTTGAAATTTCTGAATATCGTTTCTTATGTCTTTGTCTATGAGTGTATGAAATTTGAATAAAATCGAACCACTCTTTCTATAACCCGATTTTTTCGATTATCGATTTTCGATATTTAAAGGGGGTACCTCGACACAAAACCTAGCTAAGAACATTCGCAGACACTTATAGTACAACTGTGTAAATTTTCAATAAAATCGCTTCAGCCGTTTCGGAGTCTATAGGTAACGGATACACACACACACACACACACACACACAGACAAAGTTCCATTTATAAATAAGTTTAGATAAATATTTATTTACAAATGTTATTCTGACACGGCTAAAATAACTGTCAATTCAATTTTGCTTTAATCATTTCACCCCTAAAAAAGCAACAAAGTCACTAAGATGAAAAGTTTTATTGAGTTTGAATTTTTCAAAATGAAATATGACTGGAAAGCAACAGGCCAGAAAAGAATTCCTCAAGAAAGAAAAGAAACTATTGTCATTTGACTTACAGTTACATCTTAGTGCAAATTAATTGAAACAACTGCTTTAGTTCCCTGTCTTTCAACATACGGTTAGTTTCAAACCCACTAAAGTGACAGGGTGTAATCGATTTTTAATATTTTTTCAGATTAGGCTATTTGCAGTGGTGTTAAGCAATATGAATCTATTTTCGGAGTGTACGGTGAAATTTGTTTGGCCTTGAAAAATATTGTCTTTTCCGTGATTGCATCGGGTTTTTGTCACGCCCAGACTCTATTGTCTCGACAGTCAATTAGTTGTCCTACATTGTCTGTGATGGGCGTTACTCCCAGGAAGCGTACGAAAATTGTAATACTGCACGAAAACACTTGCAACTATTACAGAGAGATCTTGGATATTGCTAGTGTCAGTCTTTTAACTGTCAGTCGTATCATCAAGGCGAAGAAACAAACTGGATGCATAAGACAAATCCGATCGGAAGAGAAAAACAACCCCAAGGGACGACGTATACGTGATCAGGAAAAGTGTGAAAGATCCTAGTAAGACATTATTCGTTTACTTTTAATTAATTTGCACAACGGTATATATATATATTTGTTTGAAGATTATTTTTGATCGATACTCGTATTTAAGTAAATATTCTGTTACTAATCAAACATTATTATATATTCATTTCTATCGGCCTGATTATCTACAATGAATTGTTGTTACGAAAATGTGTGTCATTCGAACCAACGATCCCTATCCACAATTTCGTTAATCTTCGTTAATTTCCGTAACATGTTTACATTTGTTGACATTACGATACATTTCAGAGCAGATATGGTTATTGCGATGAATTCGAAAACTGTGTTATATAGGCTGGTTTGACTTCGTTTAGGATGTTGGTCATTCGTGGTTGTGAGGTCTAAGACGCGCCTGTTCAATTAGTGGCTTCCTCTATGTGGATAGGGGCTGCAGGTTCGCCCCTATCGACAATTTGAAATTGATATTACGCTGATCTCTATTTAATCAAATATTAATATTAATGCCCCAAAAATTGTTTTTAAAATCTGTTCTCATATTCTTCAAATTAGAAATTACTTTAGTTTGATTGGTCCACACAGTCTATATAAAAATGCCTCCCTGATTAAGGGGGTTGGGCTAGTTTTTAACTTTTTAAAACTGTTCAACTTGAAATAAACCGCATCACTTGATAAGACACAAGTAGTGTCGAAACGAAATAGCTACTTTTGTAGGGATATTATAACCTATTTATGTTATAACTTCTATGTGTGTGTGTGTGTGTGTGTGCGAACTCGCACGTGCGCATGTGTGTGCTCTTGGATGGAAAATGTCTTCGGAATATTTTGTTATCATGTGAAGTTCTTTTTATAGTATCACTTAGTTATTGTTCCATCCGATTCCAGTGGGTACAGATTGTTGCATGTGACAGTAGCCAAATGGATTAAATCGTTCAGTTGTCAATCTTGCGATATAGTAAATGTGAATTCAATCTCTAGGCCGGTCAGTGTTTACTTGGACTCAGTAAAAACAGACGAGTAATAAATGTGGAGTGATAAAAATTAGACCTATACGTGATAAAGGATTTCATTCGGAATTATCTGTTAGACACCCGGATCAATAGATACCTGATGAAGGCCGGTTGGCGAAACAGTCGAAACATTGTGAAAATAATTATAAAAATGAAAACAGTGTAAATATCTTCATCAGATTTTTTTTTCAAAGATTTCGCTAACTTGCATTGAATACTGGTGCTATATCTAGTCGGGTGGACCTGCTATTCATCTTGAGGTTCCTGTCAAGATCCAAATGAGGATCTGCAGTATAATCGATCCTGACATGGAATTCCACCTTCAGCCACTTTCTCACCGACGTGATGTGGCTTCCCTCTGTCTTTTCTACAAGTATTTTCATGGCAACTGCTCTGACAAGCATTTTCCTCTGGTTTCCTGACCACATGTATTCACTCATAGTACTAGATTGGCATCTAGGTCCCACCCTTTTACCATCAAACTGGTTAAATGTAACCACCTCTTCTACTCTAATAGTTTCTTTTCTCACACTTCCCATTTGTGGAACTCGCTTGCATTTGTTTGCTTCCCTGAGGGATACAATCTCTAAAAGTTTCAATGCAACGTCAATTGCCATCATTTATCTCCTTGATTCTCACCTGACTCTTATCTTTTCATCAACGTCCCAAAAGCTAAAATCTCCAAAAGTTTAAATGCAATGTCAATTGCCATGTTTTATCTACTTGATTTGCACCTGACTTTTAAGTTTTCATCAACATCCCAACAGCTAAGATCTCCAAAAGTTGAAATGCAACGTCAATTACCATCATTTATCTTCTTGATTCTCATCCATCTCTTATCTTTTCTTCGACATACCCTGTGCCTTACCTCTTCTATCACAGTAAACCCCTGCGCACCTGTGGAATTTCTGCTTTGGGTGGGGTGAAATGATTATAAAAAAACAAATTCTGTTTCGATATTCAGCATTAATATTTAAGAGTTTTCATTGCCTCCAAGAAATCTTTGTATAAATAAGGTTTTCCATTCTCATATAGATTTCGTTTATTGATGAGCCACAGGGTTTCTATTGGATTAATATATCTCGTGATGTTAGAGGCAATTCCATTAATTTTGTGTCTTTGAAACCGTTTTTGGCAAAGTAAGCAATAGTCATCTTTGCAGAATGCAAAGAAGCATTGTCGTACATGAATAAATCTGGTCATCGTCGTAAAATTGTTGGCAGAACCTACGTGAAGTTTGTTTAAGAGCCTGCTACCAATCCGTGCATAACTCTGAAAGAATTGCAGACTTCAGTGGTTGAGAATGGAGTTAATGTACTCAATCGTACAGTTTCCAGAGCACTGCACAGAATTCACTTGAAAGGCAAACCGACTTGAAGAGACCATTACTCACAAATAAATACACTGAAGCAAGAACGGATTTTGCTGAATCAAATATTACTGACTCGGAATAGCAGAATAGATTAACACGCAGGCGAAACAATGTTGAATTATTTTGGCTAAAAGTCAAAGTACCATGCGTTGTAGAAAATTGGCAATGCACATCATCCAGCAAACCGTCATTTTCAGCGACATGCGTCAGGGGTGGGGTCTTGGCATCTGGGCCCGTAGAACTTGTTATCATAACGAGAACAATAAAACATGTCAAGTAGTAAAAGTTCTCGAAGAGTTTTTGAGATCCACCCGGAAATTCTACCTGATTTGCAACTTCCTGCCCAAAACTGAACAAATATCCGCAACACAGAGATGCACTCGCAGCGTAGAAAATATCGGAAATGGAATCGGCATGCCGAGTTCAAATTTCAGCCGAGTCCGTTGTGTCCACTTTCACAACAATACTTTTGGGAAGATATGAATACATCCATTCTCCCCACAGATACGGGTTAAATAGCTGGACAGTCAAGTTTTTGTAGTTTTGGTTGGTAACGTGTCTAGTAAGCGAGCTGAATTCGAAATCAGTTGTGTTCGACTGAAAAGTGCACCGTTTTATTACCTATCTACTACTGAAGGAACAGCAGTAAAACCTACCCAAGCGAGGGCATTTACTCGACGAAAACTTAACCTTGAGGAGAAGGGAGACGTCGATTGTATTATGCCAAACAATATGTTATAAAATTTTGGTCAAATAGTCAGTATGTCAGTCACGGATGCATGTTGGGGTGCAGTGGATATCGGTTCGGAATGTGCAATCGGAGAGACGAGTTCGAATTCTAATTGAATTTCTTGCATTCACTTAAACACAAATACCCTTGGAAAAGGTACATACGTTCCTTAATGTGTATGGGCCAATTCTCATATTAAAACTATAGCTATATTGCTAAACAGCAATATAGTCCCCCCCCCACCCAACTCACTATTGTGAGTTAGCGTGGACTATATTGCTGTCTAGCAGAAATGCAAAGTTAATACTCATCTACTAACCACTGGCCTCTAGCTCTCTCCCCTCCCCTGTATAACCTTCCCTTTCTCTCCTCCTATGTATCTGTCATCGCACCTTCTTTCTCAGCTTTCTATTGTTCCTTTCTAACTAGTTTGTACTCCTCACTCTTTTCTAATTAATCTTTTTACATTTATGTAACCCCCTGCACATCAGTGGCGTTTCCGCCTTGCTCGGGGTGAAATGATTAAAAAAAAAAATTAAAAAAATAGTTCATCACTTTACACTTGCGTCTAAAGGTTTGAGCGAACGGCATAAAATGATGCTTCTTCATGTGCCAGGTCCCGTCAGGATCTACGTGATCATGGTCTTCCACTTGGCTCTGTCTTTTTTCTCTAACAATATTTTTTCTCTTGGTCAGTCAGTTAAGTGCCATACGTGATACACACTTTGGGCGATCATGTCTCTTTCGAGACATGACTGACTGGGCAGAAGATTATCCCGCAGTAGTTTGCCACTGCTTTCTGCGGTAGACTGGTTGCTGACCAAGGCTATAGAACCCAATCTGTCCTATTCTTTGACTCATAGCTAGAGGGGGAAGAGATGTTACCATTACTTTCTGTGGTAGACTAGCTACCAGCCAAGGCTATAGAACTCAATCTGTCCTGCCATTTAACGCATACCAGGAGGGAAAAGAGACAGATTATATTAAATTATTATATTAAGTATAATAAGTGGGAGATCAGTTTATTAATTCTTAACAATAGAAAACTGATCCCTCACTTTATGGTCAGTAGAAGTTTTAATTGTTTCCAACTATTATTATTCAGTCAGTCAGTTGAGTGCCATACATGATACACGCTTTGGGCGATCATGTCTCGAAAGAGACATAATTGACTGGGCAGAAGATTATCCTGCAGTAGGTTGCCATTTCTTTCTGTGGTAGACTGGTTGCCAACCAAGGCTATAGAATCTAATCTGTTCTATTATTTAGCCCATAACTGGAGGCAGCACTGTGTCCTCCGCATATCTTATCATGTTGATGTTGTAGCCGGCAATGACGAATTCTGGCAACGATTTTATCTCTCTCAGAATTGTTTCGCTGTATGAGTTGAATAGATCCGGTGAGAAAACACATCCTTGTCTTACGCCCCTTTCTATTTTTGTATACCTGCTGAATTCACTTCAAATCCGTAGACAAGTGATTTGCTACAAATAGATTATCTTGATTATCTTAACATCATTTTCGAAAATGTCGAGGTTGTCGTGTATCTCTATCAAGTTTCTGTGGCGTAATTTGTCAAATGCTTTTCGTGTAGCACAGATATAGTTCCTTCTGAATTTTTTTTTCCGATTCTAAGCATGAATATTACATTCCTTGTTTCGGTATCTTTAACAAAGTGACACTGTTCTTGTTCTGTTGCTGGGCCAATTCTGCTGCGCGCACTGTTCATCAGAATCCGGATGATGAGATTCGTTATGTGGCACATTGAGTTGATTGCTCGATGGAGTTCACATTCCTTTTGACCTGGCCTTTTCGGTAGTGCAAGGAAAATTGATCTGCTTAGGTCCTGCGGTGTATTTTGTCTATTGTAGATTTCGTTTATTATTTCTGTGAGCCTGTCTTAGATCCTCTGGTATATTGTGGCTATTGTAAATTTCGTTTATTATTTTTGTGATCCTGTCTTTTAGTTTTTCTGACATGTAGTTGGCATTTTGGGGTTTTCTTTTTTCTTTCTTCTCGCCTTCTGTTGATACCATGTGTAGGGGGTCCTGCATTCTATTTTCCGTGTCTGGTATCAGCACTGTGTTATCTTCGTATTTTATATTAATGAAATTGTGGCCACCAATGACGAATCCTGGCAAGGGTTTTATTTCTCTCAGAATTGTTTCGCTGTACGAGTTGAATAGATCCGGTGAGAAAACACATCTTACGCCCCTTTCTGTTCATGCTGAATCAAGAGTCTCGGCAGGAAATCCTAAATTGACAGCCAAACAAGTGAGAAGTGAATACGGTTTTAGCAGTCAGTTTTCAGGTTATAGATTACGAAGAGTATTGCGAAAAACAACTTAAAGTGTCGTGTAGAAATAATATAAAACAGAACACCAAATATGAAATTGAAGCAAGAAATCATGTTTAGTGATGAATGCAAACTAGAATTACATTCTAATGCTAGAGAATATGTAAAAAGACCAAAGAACGAAGCGATGCAAGATACACCAAAAAGACGATAAAAAAAATCGTTGTAAACACATAGTTGAGCGGAGTTACGTTTAGTTGATTTCGTTTAGCGACATATCAACATTGATGGGTTATTTAATGCTGAAATCTACATATTTTAAATGCAACTGCATACCATTAACCGTAGATAAAATGTACTTTTGGTTATTTTGCGTTAAATATGTATTATCGGTTTTGTTAATTTTTATTTATCGGCTTATCAACCGCGACGGGTTATTTAATGCCGAAATCTAAATATTTTGAACACAATTTAAGAAAAAAAATCATAAAAAATCACAACAATAATATTTTTAAAAACTTTAACAAAAATAAATAAAACATCTTATTAACGGTAAATAACAATTTAGACAAGAAAAAATGTAATTGTAGAAACCCTATGGATTATTCGTTAGAAAACAAGTGCCTAACAGAATCAATCGTCTATCAATGCAAAATATCTTCAAAGGAAAACCCCAATATAATACAAAATTGTATAGTATGTACTAAGAATAAACTAAAACAGCGAATTTGCCAGCACACCTCTTCATTTAATAATAACAAATACAAAAATAGAATATCCATATCGAAATATCATTGGTAACCAAAGGAAACAAAAAAACACCTACAATAAAGTGGAAAATTCTAAAAGAAGCTAAAACATGTAAGTCCTTAAATAAAACATCTTCATTATGTTTATACGAAAAATTATATATTATTAAATCACTTAAGAAAAAAAATCTATTAAATAGATGCAATGAGATAAATGTTGTATGCAGACATTGCAAAATGTTCACATTAGATAATGGATTAAAAAAACAATAAGCGCTTAAGGAAGATAATAACTGACAAACTATCAAAATAAAGTAAATTGGAACATAAAATTATTTATAAGAAATTTTCTTTTTTCAAAAAAGGTTTTACAATAAATAAAAGGATAGAAAGATGGAATAAGGAAGAATAAGATGGAATAAGGAAGAATAAGGAAGAATAAGGAAGAATAAGAAAGAATAAGGAAGAATAAGATGGAATAAGGAAGAATAAGAAAGAATAAGGAAGAATAAGGAAGAATAAGAAAGAATAAGGAAGAATAAGATGGAATAAGATGGAATAAGGATAACAGGAAGTAAATCAGAAAAGATAAAAATGTTACTTATAAATCAAAGGTTTTGAAAAAATTAGGACTAGAAAAGCATTGATAAGAAGAATAAAGTTCTTTTCTTTCTTCACCCTTCTCCTGTTCTCTAGAAGAGGAGACCAAAATGATAAGAAAGTGAAAAGGACAGTCTTAGTACTAAATGGGCACATCACATCAAAGACAATAAAACTAAGTGAGAAACAATAAAAGTGGGGAAAAGGAAAATGATAAAATTAGGTTAAAAGCAGGTTGACATCTTGACCGTTAAGGAGGGAAAAGAAGAAAGGAGAAAAGTAAGGTAAGGAAAATAAGAGAAAAAAGGGTAAAGTTACTTAGTATGTATTCTTTGGGACCAAATTCCAAAATGAATCTTCGCTCTGATTAGTTAAAAGAAACACACATGTAAATTTTATATCTTCCCATATACATAAACAGCAAACCGAAGGTTTTTGTATTTGAATGTAAATCAACCAACATCAAACATTACCTGATGAAGAGAAAACATAGAAATATCCGTGTCGCATTGTACAATTAATTCATAACTATATGATTATATTAAGCTGAATAATATTTATTATATTGAGCACTGTTCATAATAAAATAAATACCGGAGCACTCAAAATAGAAAAACCTTGAGTCCTTTTTAATTAGATTTATATATATATATATATATATATATATATATATATATATATATATATATATATACAATTAAAAAGGACTCAAGGTTTTTCTAGTAATATATATATATATATATATATATATATATATTTAATCGTATCACCTCGAGCAAGGCGGTAACGCCACTGATGTGCAGGGGGCTACGTAATAGTGAAAAGATTGGAAAAGAGAAAACCGGAAACCACATCCTAAACAGGGAACAAGGGATGAGCCTCTTAACCTGTTCAATAGACGTGGGTGGAGTGTGAACCGGGCGATAGATAGATCTATCTACTCCAATGTGCGTGTGTGTGTGTATATATATATATATATATATATATATATATATATATATATATATGTATTTATACAACCTCTATCTCAAATCAGTAATTAAAAAAGCTTTGACAAAGGAAACAGGGGGCTTCTTAGCGAGGATCATCTTTCTTCAAAATTTGGGACTTTGGCGATACAGGATCACAAAGGCACTGTACCAAATAACAAAAACCACATCACTTGAGAACTACCAAGAGTAGCAACAACTAAAATGAATAGCACATCCAACTTGAAGAGTAGATAATATCATAACTAAGGTGTTGATATTCTACCTATTTGAAGCAAAAATTTAGGAATGAAGCCCCAAGAAAAATAATGAAAAGAGGGACAACAATCGCTGGACTGGATAAACCTATTTTCCTGAAAAATTGTTTTTAGAAAAAGGTTTTATAAATTTCAACCAAAAGAGAAAATAATGACATTATCAAGATGTTGACATTCCACACTACTTCCAATAAAAAGTTAAGAAGGAGACCCCCATCAATAATGGAAAGAGCAATAACTGCAAGTGGACTTGAGAAACCTATTTTCCCGATTAATTGTTTTAAGAAAAAGATTTTATAAATTTCAACCGAAAGAGAAAATACTGCCATAATCACGATGTTGACATTCCACACTACTTCAAATAAAAGGTTAGGAAGGAAACCTCCATCAATACTGGAAAAAGCAATAACAGCTACTGGACTTGAGAAACCTATTTTCCTGAAAAATTGATTTTATTCGTTTCATCGGAAATTAGCACAGGCTGCTGGCTGCTTGGTCAATGAATGTCATTTTCTCTTTATAGGGAAACGTCTAATACCATCATTATCTTTTTTATTAAGTATTCCAAAAATTTAGTACCTTATGCCAAACTTAAGGGAAAAAGTAAATATCCAATTCTCCTTTATATGTGGAATGTACAAGGTAACTCCAAATTTAACAAAACATCTGTTTATACCTCTCAGATAAGTTAGTATTTAAAGAATTTACATTGTTCGGACTGTTATCATCAACTTTGATGCCATATTCATGACGTTTCGGCCGTTGTACGCTCTGGACATCTTCTAAACTTCAAGCATTTTATGAAGGTCGGAGCATACAACAGCCTAAACTTCGTGAATATGACAATAAAGATGAGGACAATAGTCCGATCAATGTAAATAATGCAACAAAGCAGTATAGGAAGTCGAAACTAATCAACAGACCAAGTTCAAATTGTTGTAGTCTTTTTTTTTATAATAAAGTTTACTCAATTCAAAGAGTCACTCAAATCATGAGATGTGTGATATGGTAAAAAAAGAGAGCTGCAGAAAGTGAAAATTATGAAGATCAGGAAATATTACAGTTAACGTCGTGTTCGGTGAAGCATTTACGAGGGAGTCTGTTCCACAAAGTAGCAGTGATTGGGGGTGCGTTGAGTGCAAATTCTTCCTTACGACTGGAAGACAAGGAAAATCTGCATGAAATAGCATGGGTCTTGTAAATGTATGAAGTGGTGAAACTAGGAAAAAGAACTCATCTGAGCATTTGTCATTGAAATAACGATACAATAGCGAGAAGGGGGGCGATGTGGAGAATAATTCTTTCTTCACGAGACATCTTTCAAACGAATGATTTCTCTCAAAGGTTGACAAGAGAAGACTGAGCAGTTAAGACTCAAATATGAGAGGATGACTATTTTCGGTCTAACCTGATTTTTGTAACGATAAAGCATGGTGGATGGAATCAGATACTTCCAGGAGCAAGAGAATGACCCGAGGCACACGGTCACTTCACGGCCATAACCGAAGTTATGCAGCGTCGAGCTCATTCAGTTCCTAGACGGGTGACAAATTTGGTCGTCAGCCAAAGCAAAAAGTGAAGGCCATTCTGCCTTCTTGTATAACCCATAACTCCAGGAATACTTTTTTAAAATCATTTCACCCCAAGCAAGACAATAAAGCTACTAAGATGCAAGAATTACTGAGTATGAAAGAGAAGAAGAAGACTTTATTGAGAAGTGAGTGGTTAAGTGGATACCGGCCCGGGACGAGAAATCGGAGAGCCGAGTTCCAATTCTAGTTGAATTTTTTGCATTCACTTACACGCACATACCATTGGGAAAGGTATTAATCCGTCTCTTCCCTCCAGTTATGGGTTAAATAACAGGACAGATTGGGTCCTATAGCCTTGCTCGGCAACCAGTCTACCGCAGAAAGCAATGGCAACCTACTGCAGGATAATATTCTGCCCAGTCAGTCATGTCTCTTTCGAGACATGATCACCCAAGTGTGTATCACGTATGGCACTTAACTGACTGACTGAATATAATCGTTGGAAGCATGATAAATGCTTCTACTGGTTATAAAATGGGGGATCGGTTTTCTATTGTTATGCAGCAATAAACTGATCCCCCACTAATTATACTTAATATAGTAATGTAATAAAATCTATCTCTTCTTCCTCACGGTATGAGTTAAATGGCAGGACAGATCGGATTCCATAGCCTTGGCTGGCAACCAGTCTACCGCAGAAAGAAATGGAAATTTAATGCAGAATATTCTTCTGTCCAGTCTGTCATGTCTCTTTCCAGACATGATCACCCAAGCGTGACTGACTGACGAAAAGAACAGTAAAGGAACAGGGCTCGGGGAGACAGATTTGGTCAGCGAGAGCTAACACCAAAGCAAGGTAATGTTTTAGGGCATTTTTCTTTCGAATCATTTCACCCCAAGCAAGACAATAAAGCCACTAGGACACAGGACGCAGGAATTTACTGACTTTAGTGAAAAAAGAACAGATCAGGAAAACAAAAGATGACATTGCCTTAAATATTTTTAAATTTTGAAAACTTCAGACGGGGGTAGTGTAATTGAATTTTTAATCGAAAAACCAAGTTTTAGTTTCCATTGGGTTCGTTATATTCACTTACGCGCAAATGCCACTGGTATAAATCTTCTTCTTCTCCCTCTAGCTACGGGTTAAATAGTTAATCAGATTTTCTAAGCCCCTCCCGCAAACCAGGAGACTCTGCATTATATGTAATAGAAATTTCAACTGTCTTTTCCTGATGTTAAGTTTCCACCCGAAAACCTCTTCGTTACTCACATGTTCAGTCCATGGTACACTCAGCTTCCTTTTGTAGAACCGCATTTTCCTGCCATATTGAAGGACACACATCACATAACAATCCAGTACTCTCTTCTTTGTTTCCAACAAATTTTCCTGTCTCTTAGTACTCTATTTAGCTTTCCCTTATCTCTCCTTCCCGCTACCGTCCTGTGAGCATCACATTCTCCAAGCCCTCCTTCCCCATTATATGTCCCAGAAACTTCAGCTGTCTTTTCCTGGTGTTATGTATGAGGTTCCTTTTCATCTCCATCTTCTAAACCTCATCGTTGCTCACATGTTTGGTCCATCAGCATCCTTCTACAGAACCACATTTCGGTTGTTTCTTTCATCTTGTTCCTTCATCTTTGATGAGATTGTCCAGCATTCGCTGCCATATTGAAGGACAGACATCATATAACAGTCTAGTACTCTCTTCATTGTTTCAACAAATTTTCCTGTCTCTTGATACTCTACTCAGCTTCTGGAATGCATCCTTGTGCTTTTGGATCTCAGGAATATAAATGTATAGAAATTGCTGTGACCACAAAGTAAGGGGTCAGTTTATATATTGATTGTACTATGGAATTGATCCCCCATTTTATAACCAGTATGCTTCTGTAGAACCACATTTTGGTTGTTTCAAGTCTTTCCTTCATCTTTGAAGAGATTGTCCAGCATTCGCTGCCATATTGAAGAACAGACATCACATAACAATCCAGTACTCTCTTCTTTGTTTCCAACAAATTTTCCTGTTTCTTAATACTCTACTCAGCTTCTTTAATGCAATATAGACCATAACAATACGCCTTCGGATATCAGTGTCGTGCCTCCCGTTGCTTAACCGTAGAATACGAATTAATGAGTCAGTCAATAGAGTGAGCCGGCTATTTATCCAGCACCTATGGTAATAGATTGTATATATGACTTCCAGCTGGGTCTGGAGTACACATACAAAACATAAGGCCCCATCGAAAGTAGAAGCGTTGATCGAGAGAAGTCAGTGTCAATTGTAGATGATGAAATGATACGAGTATTTCAGTCAGTCAGTCAGTCAATTACCTGATATACGCTTGGGTGATCATATCTCTTTCGGGACATAAATGACTAGTCAGAAGATTTTCCCGAAGTCGGTTGCCATTACTTTCTGGTTGCCAACCAAGGCTATAGAACATAATATGTCCTGCTATTCAACTCATAGCTGAAAGCAGAAATGGATCAATACCTTTCCCAATGATATTTGTTCGTAAATGAATGAAACAAATTCGATTAGTTTTCGAACTCAAATCTCCCATTCCGAGTCGATATCCATTGTACCACAACGCACATCAACGTATTTATCAATGCTAATAAAGTGTCGTTATAATTAATGCAGATAGCAGAGTCTACATTAATTATAACGACACTTTATTAGCATTGATAAATACGCTGATGTGCCTTGTGGTACAATGGATATCGACTCGGAATGGGAGATTTGAGTTCGAAAACTAATCGAATTTGTTTCATTCATTTACGAACAAATATCATTGGGAAAGGTATTGATCCATTTCTGCTTTAATATCTGCTTGAATAATCCATATTTTAAAACGCAAGCAAACGGTGAATGAATCAAGTCACAGTGATATGAAGCATTGTATTATAGATAACTAGCAGTATAGCCCGGCGTTGCTCGGGTGTAATGAAAGCTTTAAAACTAATCCGTGGTCCTGGAGCTCAGACTCTTTGGACGTTGGCACGAAAGACTAAAAAGCAATAGTTGTTTCCAGTTAAAGCGAAACCGTAAACTGAAAGAAAAATGAATGGATCTAAGTCAAATTTTGATTTCCTGGTAATCATATCAAATAAGTTTTTTGTCGTAAAATGAATTTTGAAGGCTAAATAAGTCCTCTGAGTAAATGGTATCATGGCTGAGACTAAGAACTACAATTATACCTACTTAGAGCCAAACCCGAAGCAAAAACTAAAATAAAAGGGTTGAAAAAAATACAGACATACAGGCAGATAAACAGACACACACACAAACAACTTGCCTTTTATATATATATATATATATATATATATATATATATATATATATATTATCGGTTTTCTGCACTATTGTAAGAACTGCAACCTTGAAACTTCTGAATATCGTTTCTTATGTCTTTGTCTATGAGTGCATAAAATTTGATTAAAATCGAACCACTCCTTCTATAACCCGATTTTTTCGATTATCTATTTTCGATATTTATCGGGAGTACCTCAACACAAAACCTAGCTAAGAACACTCGCAGACGCTTATAGTATAACAATGTAAATTTTCAAGAAAATCGGTTCAACCGTTTCGGATTCTATAGGTAACGGGCGGGCACACACACACACACACACACACACACACAGATAAAGTTCCATTTATAAATAAGTTTAGATTTATATAATCCACATGAATGGCGATTTTCATCTGTTCTTTAAAAGTGATGGCGGGAAAATATTTTAGAGGATTGATACCAACTAACAGATAGGCGCAAATAATTTACGTTGATGAATATTGAATTACAATTTCATGTCAAACAATTTTTATCTTAACACTAACAACCTCAGATGATTTAGATTAGTATAAAGTTCTTATCTAGCAAATTAATTAAATCTTCTAAATTATGGATGTGCCTTGTGGTGCAGTGGCTATCGGCTCGGAATGAGAAATCGGAGAGCAGAGTTCGATTTCCAGTTAAATTCGTTGCATTCACTTACGCACCAATTCCCTCAGGAGAAGTATTAATCTGTCCCTTCTCCCTCCAGCGATGGGTTAAATAGTAGAACCGATTGGGTTCTACAGCCTAGGTTGGCAACCAGTCTACCACAGAATGTAATGGCAAATTACTGCGGGAAAATCTTCTGTCTTGTCACTCATGCCTCGAAAGAGACACGATTGACCAAGCGTGTATCACGTAGGGTACTTAACTAACTGTACTTATACGTGTAGTTCCATAATAGACGACAGTAATAGAGGGATTAGACGTGTACCTTTGCTTTATAGACGACGTAAAGACCTTCGACAAAGTATGCTACAAAGATTTCTTATCTATATTGCTCAGAAACCTTGACATATTCGGGAAATACCTTAAAATAATCAAGAATCCATGACGGCAGCAAACCGCCTGTATATAGACAGGAAATGAGTTCACGAATAGAAGCCGATTTTTTTTTTAATCATATCTCCCCGAGCAAGGCGGTAACGCCACTGATGTGCAGGGGGCTACATAAAAGTGAAAAGATTGGAAAAAAGAAAGCCGGAAACCGCATCCTAAACAGGGAACAAGGGATGAGCCTCTACACCTGTTCAATAGACGAAGGTGGAGTGTGAACTGGGCGATAGTTTAGTCTATCTACTCCAATTGAAAAAGAAAAAAGAAAAGGGTAAAAAGACTGGAAAAAAGAAAGCCGGAAACCACATCCTAAACAGGGAACAAGGGATGAGCCTCTACACCTGTTCAATAGACATGGGTGGAGTGTGAACCGAGCGATAGTTTAGTCTATCTACTCCAATTTAAGATAATGATGTGTCTTCTCACCGGATTTATTCAACCTATACAGCAAGGTAATTCTGTGAAAACTAGAAATTCTGTCAAGGTTCGTCATTTATGGCCACAGTCTTAACAATATAAGATATGCAAGTGACACAGTGTTGGTAGCAGTCGCAGAAAAAATGGTTATAAAATGGGGGATCAATTCCATAGTACAATCAATATATAAACTGACCCCTTACTTTGTGGTCACAGCAATTTCTATACATTTATATTCCTGATATCCAAAAGCACAAGAATGCATTCCAGAAGCTGAGTAGAGTATTAAGAGACAGGAAAATTTGTTGAAAACAAAGAAGAGAGTATTGGATCGTTGTTTGCTATGCAAACTATTAAGAGACAGGAAAATTTCGTTGGAAAAAAAGGAAAAGTGTACTGAACTGTTACGCGATATCTGTACAACCTCCTCAAAGATGAAGAAGAGCCATTGAAGCAACAGAAATTTGGTTCTACAGGAAGATGCTGAGGATACGATAGTCCAAACACAGGAGCAACGATGAGGTTTTGGAGCGAATGAAAACAAAAGGGAAACTTATAATAAACATAGGACGCGTAATGAGGATGGGGGAAGGAGAATGTAATACTCACGTACATATTGAAGACACAGGAAACAAAAACAACAGTGTGATAGAGTAAGTAGATGTTGGAGTAAGGTATATGAAAGATAAGGAAGACAAAATTTCTTAAGAGCTAAAAAACAGAATTGTGGGGAGCAATGTTTGCCAATGAGCTGAAGGGCTATGGAAGTTTGTTCCAACCGAGTCAATAAATTTTTATCGTACAAGGATTTCGAATTCACATTTAAATATAGACGTGAAATATTACGGAATTAGTTGCAATTATATATTTTTTTTGTAAAATATTGAACGATGTGTATTTGTGTGGAGATATAAAAATGTTCAAGTATTTGAAGAAAATTTTAGCTTTTATCATGATCAATAAGCGATCCCATTGCGAGGCGCCAGCGTTTATTTTTATTTTACTTCTTGTCGATAAAAAGACAAACATTGCAGACTTGGGCGTACTATGACAACGACATATCTCCAATAGCAATGGCAGTAAAAAGACAAATGATTTTATTTATTTAGACTTTTTCTTCTATGTGCTGTGTCTCTTCAGGACGTAGGCGATCATGGCCTTCCACATCTCCTTATCCCTTGTAGTTCTTAACAAACTTTCTCTTCTTACATCTCCCGAACCCTGCTCTGCCATCTATTCACTCAAGCCCATCAAATATGTGACGCGTTGCTTTCCTCTGTCTTTCTTTCTCTCCCTCTGTCTCGTGAGTATCAAATTCTCCAAGCCCCCTTCCTCATTATATGTCATAAAAACTTCAGCTGTTTTTCCTGATGTTAAGAATTAGTTTCCGTTTCGTTTCCATCTTCTTCAAAACCACGTCGTTACTCAGATGCTCGGTCTGTGGTATCCTCAGCATCCTTCTGTAGAACCACATTTTGTTTGCTTCAAGTCTTCCCTCATCTTTGTTGCGGATCTTCGTCGTCAATTTGTTATGTAGTTGTGGCGAAACTTCGCCGCAAAGTTGTAGTGGCCGGTTTGTGCCGGAAGTACGACACGGAACAAGAAGGTAGGTTCAAAACAGTGTATTAGTATAACAAGATATTCAAAGGAAGTGTTAATAATAAGTAACTAGAAATAAGTAAGTCCGAAGGTATTATTACGCTGCTTATTGCCTAACTAGTAGCTGTCGTCAACTGTCGTTAATTGTTGTTAACTGCTTTCATTCACTGCTCTTAACTACCTTCTCCGGAAATCAAGCAGGTAATTACATATAACAAGAAGAGTCCATTCCTCGTAGGAGGGCACCAAAACAATTTTTGAAGGAGATTGTCAAGCATTCACTGCCATATTGAAGGACAGACATCACATAACAATCCAATACTCTCTTCTTCGTTTCCAGCAAAATCTTCCCGTCACTCAGTACTCTACTCAGCTTCTGAAATGTATCTTTGTCCAATAGCTGAGAGTGTTCTAATTCATTGCTGAATGAACGATATATATATATATATATATATATATATATCCGAGTGAATACAGAACAAAGAAAGAATTCTTACAACGTCCAAAACATTAATTTAAAACAGTGATCGATATATAATATATAGAGCTGTGAATATTTACTATAAATTATATTTTAGAACATGTACATAATTATTCTACATATATTCCCTGATGAGACATTGAAGTTTCAATGTCGAAACGAACGTACCTTCGTAGGGAATATATGTAGAATAATTATGTACATGTTCTAAAATATTATTTACAATATATATATATATATATATATATATATATATATATATATATATATAATGGACATATAGGGAAGTTCTTATTGTTTTGTTGTTGATTGGATGATTAATATGCTTGCAAAAATTACGATTCAATAGGATTTATTTCATGTGTGTGTGTGTGTGTGTGTGTGTACATCTCCGTGACAAGAAAGAAAATCTTCATATATCACTTCGACACGAGCGCGTCGCCGTATTCCTTGTCAGATCGAAACCATCACTTCGTTTGCTTTTTTGTTTATGAAAGGCCCTAATTTGCCAGTAAATCGGAAGTTATTCCTGACTGGACTATAAATTGCCCAGAAGTGTCGCAGTGTGTGATTAAAAATTGTAGCTGACGGATAATGCACGAGTTGATACCCAGTCACTATCGTCTGGGTCACCGTGGAGATGAGGTATGATGCTGTAAAACCCGAAGCCACTAAGGAACCTCGGCTGAGACCTACAAATAATTACGAATTAGCACGTTGTCTTATACTTATTCTTCTATGTGCCCTGTCCCTTCAGGACGTAGGCGATCGTGGTTCTCCACGTCTCCCTATCTCTTGTGGCTCTTCGTATGTTTGCTCCTGTTACACCTCGCAACCCCAGTTCCGTCATCCACCTGATCAGGCCCTGCAAATATGTTATCCGCTGCCTTCCTCTGTTTCTTTTTCCTTCTATCTGGCCAGTCAGTATCAGGTTCTCCAAGCTCTCCTCCCTTATTGCATGTCCCAGAAACTTCAGTTGTCTCTTCCTGATGCTCAGTATTAATTTCCTTTTTGTTGCCATCATTTCTAAGACCTCATCGTTGCTTGCATGCTCAGTCCACGATATCCGCAGCATCCTTCTGTAGAACCACATTTCCGCTGCTTCCAGTTTTGTCCTCATTTTCGATGATATTGTCCAGCATTCAGTGCCGTATTGAAGAACTGACATCACATAGCAATCCAGCACTCTTTTCTTTGTTTCTAGTGAAATTTTCCTGTGTGTTATATATCCTGTTACTATTCATTTGAAAGTGCACTCAGTAGCAAAACATGCCTTCGATAAAATAAGAAAATAATTAAGAATAAAGACATTTTGTTATAAACAAAGAAGACTGCTGAAAAAAGATGTCATATCTGTTCTCCTGTATGAGAGTGAATTTTGGGTAATTTCCTTACAGACGACAAAGAGTCATAAATGTTGCATACTGATTTTTAATTAAGAGTTGTCCTTCTAAATTAACTGTCAAAACAGCCCAGTCAACCTTGCTATTTAAAGCATATCTATAAGATGAAATCAATGGATTCATGCCTTTCTCAAGAGAATTTGAACTCGACCTGGATTCGAACTCTGAACGCCGATTTCTATTTCCGAGCCGTTTGGCGTTACACTTACCGTACATTAGCAGAACGTTATATTGAAAATCCGGAAGAGACAGGTTCAGGATATTTAACGCAGACAAAGCATATTCAAAAAAGGTGGGAAAAAATAAGAAAAAACAAAAGATGGCTATCAGGACAATATTACGGTATGAGGACATGTTGTTAGAAAGTTGGTTGGTTGATTTATTTTAGCGGCATATCAACACCTATATGCATTATTTAAAGCCGAAAACTAAATATTTTGCACGTAATTATTATGCTTTCAACTAGAAATATTTTGAACACAATTCATACATTCGAAGTTCAGGTATGTTTTTAGATATATAGTTCATAGATCATAAAATGTACTATTGGCTATTTTGCTATAAAAATGCACGACTAGCTGTTTTGCTATAAAATAGTAGTACCGGTTATTTTGCTATGAAAATATATGCTGGCTATTTCGTTATAAAATGTACGACTGGTATTTTCGCTATAAAATTGTACTACCGGTTATTTTGCTATGAAAATATATAATGGCTATTTCGCTATAAAATGTACGACTGGCTATTTTGCTATAAAACTTTACTACTGGTTATTTTGCTATGAAAATTTATAATGGCTATTTCGCTATAAAATGTACGACTGGCTATCTTGCTATAAAATTGTACTACCGGCTATTTTGCTATGAAAATTTATAATGGCTATTTCGCTATAAAATGTACGACTGGCTATTTTGCTATAAAATTGTACTACTGGTTATTTTCCTATGAAAATATATAATAGGTATTTTGCTATAAAATAAGCTATTGGCTATTTTGTTATAAAAATGCAATACCGGTAATTTTGCTATAAAATGTACTACTGGATATTTTGCTATGAAAATGTATAATCATTATTTTGCTATGAAATATACTACTGGCTATTTCGCTATAAAAATGTACTACTGGCTATTTTAATATAAAATTCACATAGGCTCTTTGGGAAAGCAGAAATCCGTCTCTTCCTTCCAGCTATGGATCAAATAACAGGACAGATTAGGTTCTATAGCTAACACATCTCATGCAGAAAGTAATGACAACGTCAGTCAGTTAAGTGCCATGTGTGTAACACGCTTGGGCGATCATGTCTCGAAAGAGACATGACTGACTGGGCAGAATATTATCCCACAATAGGTTGCCGTTGCTTCCTGCGGTAGACTGGTTGCTAGCCAAGGCTATAGAACCCAATCTGTCCTGTTATTTAACCCATAACTAGAAGGAAGAGACGGATTAATACCTTTCCTAGGGGTATTTGCGCGTAAGTGCATTCAAATGAATTCAACTGGAATTCGAACTCGGCTCCCGATTTCTCGTTCTGATCGAGTTACTCAGAACAACAAAAGACAGGAAATGATGCAGTTTATTTTCTCGCACTTCCTGCCCGTGGAATTCTCTTCCATTTACTTGCTTCCTCGACAGCTACAATCTCCAAGAATTAAAATGTAAAGTCAATAGTCATCTCCTATCAGTATTCTCATCCTTCTCTTAGCCACTTCCTTTAAACTGTCACTCTTTCTCACAACTTTCCTCCTATGTCATCCCCTGTAAAACGGTGGCAATAAAATGCCTTGCTTGGTGGGGGGATATGATAATAAAAAATCTATCTATCTATCTATCTATCTATCTATCTATCTATCTATCTATCTATCTATCTATCTATCTATCTCAACATGTTCATATCTATCTATCTATCTATCTATCTATCTATCTATCTATCTATCTATCTATCTATCTATCTATCTCAGTCTGTTCATATCTATCTATCTATCTATCTATCTATCTATCTATCTATCTATCTATCTCAACATGTTCATATCTATCTATCTATCTATCTATCTATCTATCTATCTATCTATCTCAACATGTTCATATCTATCTATCTATCTATCTATCTATCTATCTATCTATCTCAACATGTTCATATCTATCTATCTATCTATCTATCTATCTCAACATGTTCATATCTATCTATCTATCTATCTATCTATCTATCTATCTCTCTCTCTCAGCTGTGTTCATTATCTATCTATCTATCTATCTATCTATCTATCTATCTATCTATCTACGTCTGCTAGTATCTATCTATCTATCTATCTATCTATCTATCTCAACATGTTCATATCTATCTAGCTATCTATCTATCTATCGATCTATCTATCTATCTATCTATCTCTCTAAGCTGTGTTCATTATCTATCTATCTATCTATCTATCTATCTATCTATCTATCTATCTATCTATCTACGTCTGCTAGTATCTATCTATCTATCTATCTTTAAATCAAAAGTCAATAGTCATCTCCTATCTCACTAACCTGCATCCTTCTCTCATACTCCTTTCTCCGTCCACTCCACTCTCATCAGTATTCTCATCCATCTCTTACCCACTTTCTGACACTCCCGATAACCTGTCACTCTTTCTCATACCATTTTCTCGTGCTATTTTCTCCGTCCACTCCACTCTCATCAGTATCCTCATTCTTCTCTTAGCCACTTCTTGACACCCCCTATAATCTGTCACTCTTTTTCATAAGTTTTACTCCGATGTAATCCCTTGCAAAAACAGTAGCAGTAAAATGCTTTGCTTGTGAGGATATGATTATACAAACATCTATCTATCTATCTATCTATCTATCTATCTATCTTTAAATGAAAAGTCAATTGTCATCTCCTATTTCACTGACTTGCATCCTCTCTCTTTCATGCTCCTTTCTCCGTCCACTACACTCTCATCAGCATTCTCATCCTTCCATTACCCATTTCCTGACACCCTCTATAACCTGTCACTCTTTCTCATAACTTACCTCCTATGTAACTCACTGCACAACAGTGGCAATAAAATGCCTTGCTTGAGGCGATATGATTATAAAATAAAAAATATAATCATGATCACATCTTCAAAATACAGTATAGATGATAGAATTTTTATTAATATAAACTTGTGTGTTTTTTAAGTGACTTATTGTCAACGATTATCAATTTTTTCTCGTATTTCTTTAATTTTCATTTTAATTTATTTTTTTATGCGTATCCTTTAATCTGAAACTAATGGCTTCAGTAGCGACGATAGAAAACAGCTAAAATTAAAGATGAATGAAATTAGAGGTGTATGTAAAAGTTCTCATTTTTTTTTTTGTTTTCGTTTCTTTTTAAGTTGATTTGCTACAAAATATTCATTCTGTAGACTTCAAAAAAGGTAGCACTGGGAACATTTGTGTAGGAATACAGATACGAAAGATATCAAAATAAAATGGATAACGGTTGACAGCGTTCTAATAGAAAGTGCAGCTTTTGTTCCATTATTTATTTATTCTTTGCTTAAAACGTCTCGTTTCGTTTCCTTTCTGAATTCTTGTCAGAAAACATCTGAAATTCTGTCAGTTTCATGCCCTGTCTGCAAAAGTCCTTGCTTGGCAGATGAATTTCTTTTGTCAAATATAACTTGTCTGATTTCAGACAACTTGCAACTTTTGGCTAAGAGAGAAAAACGTCACATTCTTTTGAGTTAACATGGAAACTTTTACGTCGCCTTTTTCCCGGTGGTTGACATATGAGGTTTTTTTTTTTTTCATTCTTGAACATTATCTTTTTATTCTGCCGAATTTATGATGTATCCACTAGTTCCCATGAAAAATCATTTTCACAGGCAACGTGAAATCATTTTGCTATATCAAAATGATATTGGATTTCTCACACCCGTTATTTGACTTCGCTAAGCATGAAAACAATGTAAACTTTTTAATATGAACATTCTTACTGGTGGACCCTTCTGACTTAAAAGGCTGAAGCCCACTCATAATATTCTGGCGTAGGGCCTGGACCTTTCACTTTCCATTGTCTTTCATATCTGAACATTTTCCCTACATTATTATTTTTGCGCCTCATTGTTTTCGCATAATTTATTTCAGAGGCAACTTACTATCATTTCAGTGCATCTCTCGCCCTTCCCGCCCGTGGAACTCACTCCCGTATTCTTGCTTTCCTGACGGCTACAACCTCCAGAAATTTAAATGCAAAGTTAATACTCATCTACTAACCACTGGCCTCTAGCTCTCTCCCCTCCCCTGTATAACCTTCCCTTTCTCTCCACCTATGTATCTGTCATCGCACCTGCTTTCTCAGCTTTCTATTGTTCCTTTCTAACTAGTTTGTACTCCTCACTCTTTTCTAATTAATATTTTTACATTTATGTAGCCCCCTGCACGTCAGTGGCGTTTCCGCCTTGCTCGGGGTGAAATGATTAAAAAAAAAATGTCATAACTGTTCCATTGTGTTAGATAAATAACCTTTTTAAAATATTTACACTGTTGTGGTACAGTGTATATCGGCTCGGAACGAGAAACCGGGGAGCCGAGTTCGAATTCCAGTTGAATCCATTGTATTCACTTACGCGCAAATACCCTTGGGAAAGGTATTAATCCGTCTCTTCCTTCCAGTTATGGGTTAAATAGCAGGACAGATTGGGTTCTATAGCCTTGGTCGGCAACCAGTCTACCGCAGAAAGTAATGGCAACCTACTGCGGGATAATCTTCTGCCCAGTCAGTCATGTCTCTTTCGAGACATGATCGCCCAAGCGTGTATCACGCATGGCACTTTAACTGACTGACACTATTCAAACTATTGATCTCATTTTTATGGGGAGATAACTACATAATATTCGGAAGTGGCATCACACATGGAATGAGCTAAGAAGGCAGACGCGCACAACGAACGAAACGTCGTAAACATGGCAATAAAGAAGAGGACAACAGTTCGAACAGTGTAAATAATTCAAATACTACCTCATCTCAAAAGTATAGACAAATAAACATTTTATATAAATAAACTCTTTATATTTAAGCGAATAAAGGATCATCTGTCTATTAAATCCAAATGTAATTACAAAGGCTTTCCACCATATTTTATATTATTTAAATTAATTTAAAGTATCTTAGTATTCTGTAAAATGTAAAATTATAAAGAGAACAGTTTAAAGAAATAATATTTTTTATTTATTAATCGGACAAATGTGATCACTTTCGATATTATTTTTAGTGGATACCCATATTTCATTAGATATCTCTTTTATTGTTTGTCTGTATTTCTGAGATGAGGTATTATTTACATTATTCGAACTATTGTCCTCATCTTTGTTGCCATTTGTACGACGTTTAATAATAGATCATTCTGTTTGTTTATATTTCTGAGATGAGGTAGTATTTACAGTATTTACATTATTCGGACTATTGTCCTCATCTTTGTTGCCATTTGTACAACGTTTAATAATCGATCATTCTATTTATCTATATTTCTGAGATGAGGTAGTATTTACATTATTTGGACTATTGTCCTCATCTTTGTTGCCATTTGTACGACGTTTAATAATAGATCATTCTAGTTGTCTATATTTCTGAGATGAAGTAGTATTTACATTATTCGGACTATTGTCCTCATCTTTGTTGCCATTTGTACGACGTTTAATAATAGATCATTCTATTTGTCTATATTTCTGAGATGAGGTAGTATTTACATTATTCGGACTATTGTCCTCATTTTTGTTGCCATTTGTACGACGTTTAATAATAGATCATTCTGTTTGTCTATATTTCTGAGATGAGGTAGTATTTACATTATTCGGACTATTGTCCTCATCTTTGTTGCCATTTGTACAACGTTTAATAATCGATCATTCTATTTGTCTATATTTCTGAGATGAGGTAGTATTTACACTATTTACATTATTCGGACTACTACGCTCCGGCCTTCTTCAGGTGCTAGAAATTTCGAACCGAACAGTTTATTACAATCATTCTCATTCCTTGCGTAATATTAATGCCACAATTGAAAGTTATGTGTTATCTCCCTCTAACCCTGCAAGTTACTTGTATACCTCAGTTGGGTGTCGGAGAATGGATAATGAATTATTGATTTCCTTGAAATAAAAGATGGCAACTGCTGTTGCACTTAAACAGAATTAAATAGAATTTTTATTAATATTAACTTGTTTGTGTTTTTTTTTCTTAGGTGACTTATTGTCAACGATTATCAAATTTTTTCTCGTATTTCTTTAATTTTCATTTTAATTTATTTTTCTATGCGTATCCTTTAGTCTGAAACTAATGGCTTCAGTAGCGATGATGGAAAACAGCTAAAATTAAGATGAACGAAATTAGAGGTGTTTGTGAAAGTTCTCATTTTCTTTCTTTTCTTCTCTTTTTAAGTTGGTAAATAAGCCCGTCGAAGTAGAAGCCATGAAAATATTTGTAGAAAAGACAGCGAGAAGCCACGTCTTGTCGGTGAGAAAGTGAATGAAATTTAAGTGTCAAATTTGGATAGATTACATTGCAAATCCTTTTTTAAATTGGAAAATTTGCGATACTTATGTCTGCCGTGAACAGCTTTTACTGCGTACCCAGTGATACCAGAAACCCTTAGTGCTTCTAAGATACAAATTACGGCCAAAATTATTCATGTCTTCCTGAGTGATCCAGCGTTGGTAACTGTCACTCGCTCCTGAATAAACAGAGACATTTTCTTCAAAAAAGCTCAACTTGACAAAATTGTCATATGAATGTAGTTTTTCATATGATCATTATGTACTGAGGTATAGAGTCAGGAAGATCATCCGAGTGGGGAACACGCATGTCTAATAATTGTGGAAAGAATAGAATTCTTTTTTAGAAAGCAGTTGTTATACCAATTATATTTGTTTGACAAAACAAAATCATACACATGACTTTGTGTCTGTCTCCAGACCATTGGGACAGCAAAGATGAAGGCTTTTTCTTGCCATGAAAAAATTGAGTTTCCTACAGATGTGTGGGGCCCAGGATTTGTATGATATCCAATTTATCCAATCAAAATTATGAAATTAAGCAGATCTCAGGAGGTAATAACTTTTTGGCGCTGAGTAAATATCGCGAAATTTCTCCATACGTAACAATGAATTTACTTTGTTGATTGAAGTGCCTGGAACCATTGTAGAGATATGCATTTGCACACCAAAATACCTACTGGCATTCAAAGTTTAGGACGACTGTTTACCACAATAAAACGTCGCACTTTTTTTTTAATATTACAATTTCTACAATTTCAAATTTTAAGAAAAAAATCATCTAGCAACCTTTTATGGATGAATATTCATACATTGATATATATGTATACAAATCTTTGCCATTTTTCTTCTTTGCATCTAAGTCTTGTCTGTAGGGCTCTTAGTTTATTTATTTTACCTTTCAAAAAGTATTCTAATTTTCATTATATATATATATATATATATATATATATAATTCGGCTTTTACATTCTTCTTCTTCTAAGTGTCCTGTCCTTTGACGACGTAAGCGATCATCGCTATCCCTGGTGGCTCTTAGCACACTATCCCCTGTTACATCACGCAATGCCCATTCTGTCATCCACCTGCTCAGGCCCTGCAATTATGTTATCCACTGCTTTCCTCTGTTTCTTTTTCCCTCTATCTGGCCTGTCAGTATCAGGTTATTCAAGCCCTCCTTCCTCATTGCATGTCCCAGAACTTCAGTTGTCTCTTCCTGATGTTCACTACTAATTGTTTTTTCGTTGCCATTCTTTCCATCACCTCATCATTGCTCACATGCTCGGTCCACGATATCCGCAGCATCCTTCTGTAGAACCACATTTCAGCTGCTTCAAGTTTTTCCTTCATTTTCGATGATATTGTCCAACATTCACTTCCGTATTGAAGAACTAACATCACATAGCATTCTAGTTCTCTCTTCTTTGTTTCTCGTGAAAGTTTCCTGTGTCTTAGTAGTTTATTAGAACATGTAAATTTGTTTACTGGTAATATGACTCTAGTGCTTTAAAAATGTTCCCCTGCCCTCTTAGACTAGGGGAAAAACTGTGTGCTTTGCTCCCAGATTCTTATCCAACTCTACATTTGACTCATCTGGACTCATCTATTAGAACTAAAGGCTAAAGTGTACGACGTATATATTACCACGACAGTAGTATCCCGAGTAATTTCAAAACTTGACCCCCATAAGGCGAGCAGTGGCGATGGAATCCCGGCGATAGTCCTTAAGAGGTGTGCTCCTGAACTCTCCCCTGTTCTCTTTAAACTGTATAACTACTGCCTTTCTGCTTCCTGTTTTCCTGCATGCTGGAAGTTCTCTTCAGTCGTTCCTGTATTTAAGAACTGTGGTGAAACCTCGGACCCATCCAACTATCGCCCTATCAGTCTTCTACCAATTTTCGGGAAAGTGTTTGAGGCCATAATTAATGCTGAAATAGTTCAACATCTTACAGCCCACAAACTCTACTCTGACAGGCAGTATGGCTTCCGCTTTCCCAGGTCCACGGCCGACATGCTAACAACCGTTACGGATTACATGCTCCAGGCCCTTAGTGAATCAGGCGAGGCTCATGCTGTTGCTCTGGACATCTCCAAGGCTTTTGACAGGGTTTAGTACTCTGGCCTTCTATGCAAGCTACGGGGTTACGGTATTACCGGACGCTTGCTTAATCTAATTCAATCTTTTTTAAATAACCGCAAAATGAAGGTCATTTTGAATGGGCATGCCTCTTCATCCTACAGCACAAATGCTGGTGTCCCTCAGGGCTCTATCCTGAGCCCGACGCTATTCCTTATTTTCATCAATGACCTCCCAGATGAGATCAAGAGCCAAGTAGGCATCTACGCAGATGACACCACAATTTACTCCCGCATCAGTAAGAGACCCGTCGTGGTGGACAAACATAATCTCGCTGCTGTCCTTGAACGGGATCTACACTCTGTGGTGAATTGGGGCAAGATGTAGCTTGTCAATTTCAAGCTGTTGTCTGTCAATCATCACAGGCAATCTTTTCTGCCTCCCATAAGCATGGACCAAGCGAGTCTCCTTGAGAGCAATACACTGCGCCTCTTCGGCCTTACCCTCTCTTCTGATCTCAAATGGAACCACTACATCGAGTCCATAGCTAAATCCACTGCTAAGAAGGTTCGGTCACTGTGTTGGGCCAGGATGTTTCTCCCGCCTGAATCCATCCTGCATATATACAAATCAACCATTCGCCCGTGCATGGAATACTGCTGCCATATATGGTCAGGCGCCCCTGCTGTTCATCTCAGTGTTCTCGACAGGCTCCAAAGGAGAAGCAGTAATGTGATAGGTACCGACTTGGCGGATCGACTACAGCCACTTCCCCACCGACGAGATGTGGCCTTCCTTTGTCTGTTCTATAAATACTTTCATGGCTTCTGCTCCAACGAAATTAAGTCACTGGTGCCTCCTCAACAGGTGTTTACTCGTGCAACCAGATTGGTCTCACCCATTCACAGTTAGATTAATTCTACTCCTGCAGCTTCTTCTCTTGCACTTCCCGCCTGTGGCACTCGCTTCCTTATTCTTGCTTTCCTGACTGCTACAACCTCCATGAATTTAAATGCAATGTCAATACTCATCTATTAACCACTTGACTCTAGTTCTTTCACCACCCCGTATAACCTTTCCTTTCTCTTCAAGTTTGCAACTGTCTATTTCGCTGCATTAAAGAAGCTGGCGACCCTGTTTGGCCGACTGTCCGAACGAGCATTGACGTGTGCATTTCTAGCAGGGATTTCGGACAGAGTGAAACAACTGTTGCGGGCAACCTCCAGAGTGAACACGCTGGAGCTTACCTACTGGACCAGGCTCGAACTATCCTTAAAAATTCCTCAGCCCCAAAGGAATCTTTCGTAACGGCTGCACAAGCGAGACAATGTAGTGTCAGAGCTTTCCCTGAGTTGGTTTCGCCCGCTGGTATAATTTTCTACAAGTGCAAGAGCCAGGGTCACATAGCTAGGAATTCGCGAGTGAAAAACAAGTGCGCTGTTTCCGATGCAATAATGCTGGACACATGGCTCGAAATGGTCCAGGAAACGAGGCCGGGGACAAGATGTCACCGATCTCTTCTCCAGACAACATCTAAACATGGCACTCCCGATCATAGGAGCCCGCGTTGGCAAAAAAAAAACACATTTTAGGACCTCCTTAATTCTGGCTGTTCTCAAACAACAGTAACTGCAGAACTCTGCCGCACCTGGAAGAAAAGAAGCGTCAAGGTAACCACCATAAACAGTGATACACGTGCGTGTCACGGTACAGGGGCGGTGAGGATCCGCACAGACACTGGGAACTTCGCTGATATCGAAGCGCTAGTGGTGTCCGAGAAGCCATTGAACTTTGACCTGCTGCTAGAATATGACGCCTTCAAAGCCTTGGGGTGTGCTCACATCACGGAAACAGGTACCGTGAAGTTTCAGGAGGTGGCCCCTGTGTGTGCAGCGCTAAAGATCGACTAACCTGACTTCAGTGTTGAATTTGACCAGCGTCAGAAAACCTGGACCGCCTCGTGGAAATGTACGGCAGACAGGGAACCAGTCAAGCTACAAAACGACGTAACTGAATATTATGTACCCAACCAATTGCGACCTGCATACGAAGAGGAGCTGCGTGCATGGATTAAAGATGGCTGGTTGATTACTTATCCGAGTGAAAAACTTGGTCCTTCTAATGGTCTGATCCCATTGATGGCGACTGTGCAGTAGGGCAAATCGGGTGATGGATTTCAGGGAGCTGAACCAGTACGTCGGCGCATTTACGGCTGATGCCGATGTTTGTGCCAGCAAGTTGAGGGAATGGCGTCAGCAGGGATATAATGTCTCCTTGTTGGATTTAAGAAAAGCCTATCTGAAAGTGAGGGTTAGTGAATCGTTGTGGCCAATTCAGACAGTGATGTTTGCAGGCAGAAGATATTGTCTCACCAGATTGAGATTTGGCCTAAACGCAGCCCCACAAATAATGAAAACCATTATCAGTGTGGTCTTGTCTCAAGAAGATACAGTTAAAAAGAGGGCATCAGCGTACATTGATGATATCTGTGTGAACGAAGATGTCGTGTCATCACTGTACGTAAAGGAGAAACTGGCACAGTTCGGCTTGACCTGTAAGGCCCCAGAACGGATAGAAGACGGCGTCCGTGTGTTAGATCTGGATGTTCGAGGGGAACATGAATCCTTGCAATGGCAACGCGGAACTGCAATTCCTGATATACCCGATGTCTCAACAAGACGTGGTATTTTTCCCTATGTGGAAAACTTGTGGGGCACCTACCGGTATGCGGATGGCTTCGCGTGGCGGCAGGCACCATAAAACGTCGGACGAGCGCGGTCACCAAAGGATGGAATGATGAGACGACAGACACGCTGCTCATTGGCATTGTGATGGAGACCATAGCGAGAGTAAAACAAAATGACCCTGCCAGAGAGAATTGGTGCGTGCCCAGTGTCTGGGTTGATGCAAGCTCCCTAGCAATTGAAGTCCTACTGGAGAGAGATGGAGTGGCAATTGAGGATGCATGCTGGTTGCGACCAACAAACAATACTGCACACATCAACCTGGCAGAACTGGACACTGTGCTAAAAGGAGTTATTTTGGCACTCTAGTAGAGGGTAACAAAGTTGCATCTGCAGACCGACTCCTAATGCGTATACCATTGGGTGTCAGACACATTGACAGGCAAGGCTAGGGTTCGCACCAACTCAGCCAGCGAGATGCTCATAAGAATTACTGATTACTGTTTAAGAATTACTGATTACTGTTTAAAACCTTGTCACCGAGTCCGACCTATCTATGGACGTAACACTGGTAACATCTAGCTGCAACCTTGCTGACAAATTAACTCGGATACCACAAAGATGGTTTGACGCTGTAAAGAAGGACGTTGAGCCCGTACCACTGATGTGCGCTGCGTCTGTGGAGGATCCGGACGAGATAATGAGGGTAGATCATTGTAGTGGACACTCCGGCGTAAGAAGAACGTGCCATTTTGTACGGCTGACCAACCCGTTAGTATCTACAAATACCGTGAGGACAGTGGTCAGGGGATGCCGAACATGCCTGTCGATAGACCCTGCACCAGTTAAATGGCGAAAAAGAAAGCTGGGAGTAAAACGCACATGGAGCAGGCTGGGTATGGGCATAACCCATTACGGTGGCCAGAGTTTCCTCACGCTGATAGATTGCGGGCCTACCAGATTCGCATTATGGCGCCCATTGTCACGATAAGACTCGTCAAGCGTGATCCGCCAACTGGAGTCTGTGTTTTATGAACGAGGACCTCCAGAAGAAATCCTTACCGATAATGACACTGCCTTCTGCAGCAGACGGTTCCGGTGCTTCTTGGACGAATGGGAGATCCAGTTCCGACTACGATGTGCACATGTGCCAAGAAGTAATGGCATAGCGGAAAGGTGACAACGACGTATAAAGAGAATCGATGCCAGAATGCAGTGCACCATTATGGAAGCTGTATACACTGTAAACCCACGCCAGACAGTTCGTCGTTTCGTCAGCTGCGTCCTCTCCTCTCGCAAATTTGGTCAAAGAAAGGAATATTCTTCGACCTCTGTCATTTTATGCTAATTGGCACGAGCCGGGGACTCTGAGTTAGAACGAGGCCGATGACGATGATTGATACGTCGGCAATGGTTTTTGTCCATAAAAAGGGTGTGACGTGCGCTGATATATTGAGTTACGACTCTGTTTATTTTTGTCGGGAAGCTGGACGCTAGCTTCAAACCTACGAGTGGAGCGAGCTGTGTAACCGAAGCCTGACACAAATTGACTTTTTAAGAACATGAAGAGATTCTTCACATGATGCAAAGGAGACAAAAAATAACGCCAAGACACGGAGCAGAGTACAAGAAACTTCACAGGGAGATAAGGAACAAATGCAGACAGGCTAAAGAGGAATGGCTCAAAAACAAATGCGCGGAAGTAGAGAGTCTGAGTAGGACCAATAAAGCAGAGATGCATAAAAAGATAAGAGAACTGACAGGACAAAAAACCCGCTCCTCAACAGGATGCATAAAATCCAAGAATGGAACAATCATATTGGAGAAAGAGAAAATACTCCAGCAGTGGGAAGAGTATATAAAGGATCGTTTCTGTGACAGGAGAGAACAACCGAGAATACACAAGGAAGAGGATGAACCGGAAATATTAAAATCCGAAGTGGAAGCTGCAATGGCCAAACGGAACAGAAACAAAGCAGCTGGTCCAGACGGCATTGTAATAGAGCTGCTGATAGCCCTGGAAGAATTCGACATAGAAAAAAATTACCGAAATAATAAACGAAATTTATAATAGCGGAATAATACCAGACGACTTATGCAAGTCGATATTTATAGCGCTGCCGAAGAAACCAGGTGCAAACGAGTGCGAACTACACAGAACTATCAGCTTAATGAGTCACATTACAAAACTGATTGTCAGATTCCTGATGAATAGAGCAAGAAGCAAAATCAGGCCAGAGATAGGACAGGAACAGTGCGCTCTGACTGTATCCAATATTGTGGCAATTCAGTCTGAGTCCAAATAGAGCTTTAAAATTTAACAGACAAATTGACAAGTCGATAAAAACAAAATTTTGAAATTTGTGCATGTATATATGCGTGCGTATATTGATCTTTATAAGTGTGTTTGCCAGTGTATGCGTATATACTCGTCTATTTTTTCCATATGTGTATGTTTGTAGGTTTATTTATGTGTGCGTTCTTTCTCTTCCTCGTTTAATATATGAATAACTTTCTAAATCTAATAAATTGTTAATCTTAGAATTCCTTTTTTTAAAATTTCGCAACAATAATAAAGTGGATCTAATAGTAAATTAATAATGCTGATATCAGTTTAAGCAAATATTACTATTAATCCCCCCGCTAAAAAAAAAAAACAATAATTTTAAAGTCTGCACACATATTCTCCAAATTAGAAGTTGCTGTATTTTGATTGGTCCACAATTTACTTACAACAATGCCTCCCTGATTAAAGGGGTTTTGCCTGTTTTTAACTTTTTAAAACCCTTTAACTTGAAATAAACCTCATCACTTGACAAGACACAAGAAGTGTCGAAACAAAATAGCTATTTTGTAATGATATTATAACATATTCATGTTATAATTTCTGAATAAATATTATTAGCTCTATTTTGCATTGAGCACCTTTTTAAGAATAGTGATTCTTTGGATACGGAATATTGTTCCATCCCTATGTACCCTATACTTGTATATATATATATATATATATATATATATATATATATACCATATAATACAAATACATTTTAATACAAATGTGTACTGATCAACCCTATTAAGACCAAAAACTAAGAATTATACAATCAATATATACCATATATATATATATATATATATATATATATATATATATATATATATATTACTTAGTTTTTGGTTATAATAATATTAGACCAGTATACAGTTTTATTAAAATTTAAAGCATGGACAAAAAATGCCCAATTTAAGGACTTTATAATACAAACGAAGTCATTTACAAAGCAAAAGTACATGAGTTAAATGATCAAGAGGAAACATAAAAGTAGATGGCTAAATCACAGGTCTACATTTAAAAGAGAAAAAAATTGTACAAAATTGTCTAGCCACGTGTGGAAATCGAAATGAAAATATGGAAAGGACCCAGATATAACCTGGAGTATAGTGAAAACAGCCAAGCCTTACAACGGTTGCAAAATATGTAGACTATGCCGGGATGAAAATTTAGCTATGATGTTTTTCCCAAACAAAAATGAATTACTGAATCAAAGAACAGAAATTCTAAGTCTAAACATACCATAAAATACCTATTAGGTTCATACAATCATGGATATAATTAAGTTATAATTTCTTCTAATTTTTAAAATTGCGCGTTCAAAAATCCCGTTACGTGAGCGTTTAAAAAATCACCGTCACGTGAGCGTTCTTAAAAAAAAACGGTAAAATCAGTTTTTGCAAATCACCTGAAGACACCATTTGGTAGAAACCTAGATCACGTAATAATCTTGTTCCCTGTTTCGGATGTGGTTTCCGGCTTTCTCTTTTCCAATCTTTTCACTTTTCCTTATTTTTTTTCAATTGGAGTAGATAGATTGAACTATCGCCAGGTTCACACTCCACCCACGTCTATTGAACAGGTGTAGAGGCTCATCCCTTGTTCCCTGTTTAGGATGTGGTTTCCGGCTTTCTCTTTTCCAATCTTTTCACTTTTCCTTATTTTTTTTCAATTGGAGTAGATAGACTGAACTATCGCCAGGTTCACACTCCACCCACGTCTATTGAACAGGTGTAGAGGCTCATCCCTTGTTCCCAGTTTAGGATGTGGTTTCCGGCTTTCTCTTTTCCAATCTTTTCACTCTTACGTAGCCCCCTGCACACCAGTGGCCTTACCGCCTTGCCTGGGATGATATGATTAAAAAAAAAACTCTTTTACAAATGAAGAATATATATATATATATATATATATATATATATATATATATATATATATAAATTCTGATTGGTGTTTGGCCATGGTGTTTGTTTAAATATTGTTCGAACTTGGTTACTTATTTCATATATTAGTCATCCACATACAAGCCTGTTTCGCTGTATGACATCTCATCAGTGTGGCTAGACACATGCACTTGCTTCTGGCCGGGATGAAAACTCGACCGATTTGGTGTCTGTCGGAGTCGCTACCCGCTAAGCCATAGGCACATGGAAATCAGAGAAGGGAAATTATAAGCAGTGTAAACACACGACAGTCACCGAAAGAAATCAATTCATTTTTGAAGAGTCACACATTTTTGCAGAAGTGGAAAGTGTTTTAAATATTTTCTTCTCTAAAGAGATCAGTCGTAATGAGAGCATAATATATATATATATATATATATATATATATATATATATATATAAATTTCGAAGTTCAAAACCGTTTAATGATCATTTCAATATGAAATCCCCATTGAAATCAACATGGAATTTTAAATGAATGCAATTGTAGCTCCGTGGATGCCTGCCCGGTGGAGGGCAAATATAAATCCACCCAGGGAATTTATGAAGCTCACATATCACCATCCAACAACAAGAAAAAATTACCGGACTTATAATGGTATGTCCGCGGGGCATTTTAAGCAAAGATATTACAATCACAGGTATTCTTTTTCGAACCCAGGTCAAAAATACCAGACAGCCCTTTCACGGAGATTCTGGAAAATGAAAGAAGAAGGGCTGGACCCTGTAATTAGTTGGAGATTGATAGGTTCAGCCCGAATTCCGAAGAATTTTCGTGACAGGTGCAATCTGTATCTGCAAGAAGAAATACTAATATTAAAGTACCCAAACCAGCACCTACTCTTGAATTTTAGAAAGGAATTCATTAGTAAGTGCCGCCATAGAGCGAAATTTGTGAACATTTAAAATTTAAATTCTAAATTCAATTGTTAGGAGAGAAAATATAAATTAAATTATTTTTGATTAATTTATTAATTAAATTTTTAAATAGTAAATTTTAACCCCTCTACCTTCTTCTTCCTTTCTCCTATTAATATCTACCGTTTAGGAAGTAAGGATACTTATACTAACTTAACCCCCAATTTTTTCTGCAAGTATGTATATATATATCTTTTTCACAGAACATAAAATTTTAAAAAGTTTTTTTTTAATTTTTTAATTTAAAAAAAAAACAACATTTTTTAATAAATTTTATTAATTCTATTTTAATTTGAATCTAGATTTATAATTAATTAGATTAATTTAGTTAAATTTTAAATAAATCATATATCAGCTATTTTCCGCCAAATAAAGTTTTCTTTTAAATCTTTTTTCAAATACTTTAACCCATTTATAAACGCTAGTTTTGTTGAGACGTTTCTAGCGTCTCTATGATTATGAAATTTTATTTTTTCTTTTCTTTTTCCTTTTTCCTCCCTCTCTTTCTGTTTTGTTTAGCTCACTTCTCAGTCAAACACTACTTCCTATTTCATCCGTTACTCCTCTTCCCCTTTGTAAAGTTAGACAAAGCCAAATTTTTAAATTTTTCACTTACAGCTCAATCTAAAAGTAATGTTGTCCAAAATCTAAAAATAGACATTGATTACTATCTAATTTTTTGTGACGTAAATTTTTGAACTTCCGCCGGTAAAATCTTAATTTTCAAATTTTTTTTATTTCTTTTTTTTTATTTCATTTTGAAAGTTGATAGTTGCCGATGAGATGTGAGATGTGAGTTGCCGATGAGATGGGAAATCTCTCTTGGGAATTTCATGCTGAAATATCATTTAACGGTTTTGAACTTCGAAATTTATTTTATTTTATAATTAGGTCTGTAATTTTAATCACGTTGAGCTCTCTACCTGTATCCTTTTTTAATATTAAAATATAAATATTAATTAGGATCGGGTTTTTGGGATTTACCTTCCTGCTTTTCTTTTTGGATTAAAGTTTTTTAATATATATATATATATATATATATATATATATATGTATATATATATATTAAATTTGTCTTTGTTTTCTTATTCTGCCATCCTCACTAGATCGTTTTACTTGAACAGACCACAACTCTACTATTCATCCAGCTTAATATATTGGAAAGTAAAACTTTTTTGTCATACACGTCTGTTGGTTTACAATTCAATTGGCAAATAAGTAAATATTTTGGCAGATTCGAATTAATTAACTTAACTGGTAGTGAAACTAATTATGAGCTCGGCTTCCCAAAGACTTTGCAATTTTTCCACCAATCACACTTTCGTCCAGCCTAATATATTGGAATGTATTTTTTTTTTCATACTACTCAGTCGGTTAACGATTTAATCACCGAAAAAGTAAATATTTTGGAAGACTCGAACTAATTAGTTTTAGTCTCAGTTAAGTAAATTATAAGCTTGGTTTTTTCTTAGAGGCAAGACTTCTCCATTTTTTTTTATCCCGCCTTCACATTTCGCCAGGCTTAATATATTGGAATGTTTTTTTCTTCCTACAGATCTGTTGGCTGCCGATTCAGTTGCCGTTGAGTAAATATTTTGAAAGATTCGAAATAATTTAGTTAACTTTTTGTGAAACTCACTTCAGCTCTGCTGGATTTTTTTTATTTTTCATTCTTTTTTGTTTCTTTTTAGGGATATTCCTCTGTCGTTTTTTATTTTTTACTGGGTCAGTATTAGATTACTTTTTTTTTTGTGGGATCTCCCCTTTTTTGTATATGACAATGGACTCGAATGATAGTACATATACTCCTGCCATAAAAGCTTACGGTCATATCACGTTGAATACACCGGTTCTTGCCCGATAACCGAAGTTAAGTTGAGCCTGGTCAATACTTAGATGGGTGACCGCTTGGGAATACCAGGTGCTGTAAGCGTTTAGTGACGGATGTGCGTTGTGGTGCAGTGGATATCGGCTCGAAAAGAGAAACCGGTGAGCCGAGTTCGAATTCCAGTTAAATACCTTGCATTCACTTAAGCACTGGTACCCTTGGGAAAGGTATTAATCTGTCCATTCCCTTCAGTTATGGGTTAAATAACAGAGTAGGACTTGGGGACACTGACCTTAAAAACAAATTGATACTCGAAAAGAAAAAAGTATTACTAGGCACAAAACTTATATAAAAACAACAATAAATTGTTGAAAGAAAAAGCTATTACAAGCAATAAATAAATAAAATTTAGTTGGCAATAAATGACCCACCGTGGTTGATATGCCATAAAAACAAAACAATCAACCAACCAACCAACCTGCCATAGAGATAACAACAGTTGCTACCATAAAGGAGAAAGTATTCGTAGAGATCCGTGCCAGTTATCGGAGAGTACCGGAACTGATACGTAAGTTACCGAGAGATACCGAAGTTACCCAGAGACTACCGCGTCAGAAGTCAGACTAGCTCTGAGCTCCACTCAACTAGAATAATATACACGGATATACTATTTCCAACGACTTCACTTCAAGACTTGTATATATTTATTTCTTACTAATAGTATTCATAGATTTACTAACCTGCGTTCAAGGTTGTATATTACGTTCAATAAAACCTACTTTTCTATCTCCATATCTGTTTTTGTTGTTCATTATTTTGTGCGGCTCCTCACCCGGAATCCACAACACTTTTCTTTTTAATTAGTTAGTTAAAACTTAGTTAGTTTCTTTTGTTTTCAACAAGAGTAAATAGGTTTTTCAATCACCCATTTCATACTCCTCCCCATTCTCTTGAACAGTAGTAGAGGCTCATCTATTGTTCCTTGTTTATAAAAGGTTTCCTGGTTCTTTTCCTCTCCCCAGGGTTTAATAGTGGTGCTGTCACAAGTTTTTTGTTATGTGTGTGGGTTGTGGAAATGTCTTTTCATACTGAGGGTACCGGGCCGGCATTTTGCTGGTTGATTCTTTCGACTGGTATTTAGGAGCCCGAACTCTTACGTAGCGTCTAGAGAGGCTGCTCTGATCAACAATCGAATAGGTTGGTCCTTGCAGTGCCATGTCCCATATGGGTGGGTATCCCTGCAATCGCCACCGGTTGGCAACCCTGATGTTAGATTATGCTGCATTCTCTGCCAATCCCCTTCCCATACATATTGCATTTTACGAACAAACGTTACTGCTACTACTCTAGGCCTCTGTTATTTAAATAACATCATTGCTATAAGCAATCAAAAATATAAAACTAAACCAGTCCAACTAAAAAGCCTACACCCCCTCAACATTTATTTCTTCAATATCCGTGGTATTCATCCAGTGTGGAATCGTTTTTCCACGATAATTGCCCAGACATCCCAGCTGTCTGCGAAACTAAACTTAACTCTTCAATAACCTTCATCTGATTTCTCGATACCTGGTTACCTTCCTCTCCTTCGGAAGGATTTTATTACCACATGCATAGCATGGGAGTTAATATCAACGAACATCTCTCTCTGACTAGGGAGATCTCTCTTGAATCTTTAGACACTCTTACAGGTGTTTTCGTCTCTCTCTCTCTCTCTCTCTCTCTCTCTCTCTCTCTTGAAAATTACAAAAATCCATCTGAGATTTTTTTTATTTAGTAGCTAGTGTAATTATTGAAATTTTCCCCAGTTTGGGAATCGCTGCTTTAATCAATGCTGAAGTAGTTAAACATCTCACCTCTCACGACCTACTCTCTGACAAACAATATGTCTTCAGCTTCCGCTGATGTGTTAATGGCCATCACTGAATATGTACACCAGGCTCTTGATAATAATGGCGAAGCTCATGCCGTTGCTCTAGTTATCTCGAAAGCGTTTGGTATGCTGACCTGCGTTTGGTATGCTGACCTGCTTCGTTATCGTATTTCTGGACAATTGTTTCATTTAATTCAATCGTGAAATGAAGGTCGTTTTCTATGGACATCTTTCCGGATCCTTTCACAAACTCAGGCGTCCATCAAGGCTCTATCGAAAGGTCCTACGCCGTTTCTGATCTTCATCAATGATCTGCCTGACTTAATCACTTCTCAAGTAGTTATCTATGCAGAAAACACCAACATTTACTCCCGTCTCAATAGTAAAACTGCCAACGCTGATGAAGTAAACTTGATTGCTGCTCTTGAAAAGACCTGGAACACTAATCCTGGAACACTAACCATCAATTGAAGTTACACCACTACTAACCATGTGTGTATCCTACCCGATTTTGAAAATAGCAAATATATATATATATATATATATATATATATATATATAATTTTTTTTTAGATTTTCAAGAACTCCAGTGAACCCTTGAACTCCCCTAACTATCGCCCTATTAGCCTCTTACCGCTGTCCGGCAAAGTTTTAAAGGCTTTAATCAATGTTGAAGTAGTTAAGCAATTCACCTCTCTTGACCTGCGCTCTGACAAACAATATAGCTTCCGTGTCTCCAGGTGTTCCGCTAATGAGCTAACGGCCATCACTGAATATGTATACCAGGCACTTGATAATAAGGATGAAGTTCCATCTGTTGCCCGAGATATCTCAAAAGCATTTGACAATGTTTAACATACTGGCTTTATACTCCAGTTCTAGGGCTACAAATTTTCTGGACGATTGTTTGATTTAATCTAATCTTTTTTTATCAAATCGTGAAATTAATGTTCTTTTGAACAAGTAAGCCTTACACAAATGCGGGTTTCCTCTCGATACATTATCCTAGGCTGTTTATGATCTTCAAGGATCTTCCTGATGTCGTCGGTACCAAGTAGGCATCTATGCAAATGACACCACCATTTACTCCTGTCTCAATAGTAAATATGCCAAGACTTTAAACTATCAAAAAATATTAAATATAAATCTTAATTTGAAATATTTTACATGAAGGCAATTCAAACTTTGTACTTGGACTTAACATTAATAGGAACTGAAAAACATATGATTTAGGTAAGAAAATCATGTTGGTTGGTTGTTTGATTTAATCAGCATATCAACCTTCATTAAGTCATTTAATACTGAAAATCGTTTTTTGATTTATTTTATTTATTTTATTGTTTCTTCAAGATTCATTTTTAAGGGCAGGGTCCCCAATTCCTACCCTTGTTATTTAACCCATAACTGGAGGGAAGGGACGGATTAATACCTTTCCCAAGGGTACCAATGCTTAAGTGAATGTAGGGTATTCAACTGGAATTTGAACTTGGCTCACCGATTTCTCTTTCCGAGTCGATATCCACTGCACCACAACGCACATCCGTCACTATACGCTTGCATGCACCGGGTATACTGACCAGGCTCAACGGTGCTTAACTTCGGTGATCGAGCGAGAACCGGTGTATTCAACGTGATATGGCCGTTAGCACACACACCCGTCACTAAACGCTGACAGCACCTGGTATTCCCAAGGGACAGGGCACATACAAGAAGAAGAATCTTTGTAGAATCCAAAATTTACTTTGAAAATTAGGCATAGAGATAGGCATAGATAATTTGCGATTGAGTGAATATAATGATCACGAATGTAATTCGAACTTCAGTCAGTTAGTTAAGTACCATACGTGATACACGCTTTAGGCGATCATGTCGCGAAAGAGATAAGACTGACTGGGCAGAAGATTATCCTGCAGTAGGTGGACATTGCTTTCTGCGGTAGACTGGTTGCCAGCCAAGGCTATACAAGCAAATCTATTCTATTATTATTTAACCCATAACTAAAGGAAAGAGACGGATTATTACCTTTCCCAAGGGTATTTGTGCGTAAGTGAATGCCATGAATTCAACTGGAATTCGAACTCTGCTCCAAGATTTGTCGTTCTGAATCGATATCCACTGCACCACAACTTACCTCTCCTATTTCTCTCTTGTTAACACTCCCGTTACACAAACGCCCACAAACGAGTAGAGGCTAAAAATCCATTTGGGGTTATCTTTCTTCTTCTTCGACTATGTGCCCTGTCACTTCAGGACGTAGACGATCATGACCTTCCACGTTTCCTTATCCCTGGTGGCTCTTAGCACGCCTTCTCCTGTTACACCATGCAGTCCTCGTTCCCTCATCCACCTGATTAGGTCCTTCAAATATGTTATCAGTTGCTTTCCCCTGTTTCTTTTTCCCGCTCTCTGGCCTGTTAGTATCAGGTTCTCCAGGCCCTCCTTCCTCATTGCGGGTCCCAGGAACTTCAGCTGTCTCTTCCTGATGCTCAGTATTAATTTCTCTTTTGTTTCCATCATTTCCAAGACCTCGTCATTGCTCACATGCTCGATCCATGATATTCGCAGCATCCTTCTGTAGAACCACATTTTAGTTGCTTCAAGTTTTTCCTTCATCTTTGATGGTATTGTCCAGCATTCACTGCCATATTGAAGGACGGACAGCACGTAGCCATCCAGTACTTTCTTCTTTGTTTCTAGTGAAATTCTCCTGTTTCTTAATACTCTTCTCAGCTGCTGGAATGTATCCTTGTGCTTTTGGAACTTAGGAATATAAATTTATAGAAATTGATGTGGCCACAAAGTGGGGGTCAGTTTATATATTGAGTGTAATATGGAATTGATCCCCCACTTTATATCCAGTGTGCTTCTGTGGAACCACATTTCAGTTGCTTCAAGTTTTTCCTTCATCTTGATGCTATTATTGTCCAGCATTCACTGCCATATTGAAGGACGGACAGCACGTAGCAATCCAGTACTCTCTTCTTAGTTTCTAGTGAAATTGTTCTGTTTCTTAATACACTTCTCAGCTGCTGGAATGCATCCTTGTGCTTTTGGATCTCAGGAATATAAATTTATAGAAATTGTTGTGGCCACAAAGTGGGTGGTCAGTTTATATATTGATTGTAATATGGAATTGATCCCCCACTTTATATCCAGTGTGCTTCTGTAGAACCAGATTTCAGTTGCTTCAAGTTTTTCCTTCATCTTGATGCTATTGTCCAGCATTCATTGCCATATTGAAGAACTGACATCACATAGCAATCCAGTACTCTCTTCCTAGTTTCTAGCGAAATTGTTCTGTTTCTTAATACTTTACTCAACTTTTGGAATGCTTATGTGTTTAAAAGTGTTATAAATATTCATCGAGGGATCTTAATTACTCCGAAAATGCTTATATATGACGACGTATTTCTGTTGCGGAAACACTATTACTGTGTTTTAAAAAATACTATACTTCGTAGAAACTAAAAACAAAAGCAATGCGTAAAACCATTATTTTTCGTGCCAACAGAGAACAACATACCGATTTCTGCGCATAAGATGACCTTTAAGCAAAACGAGCTCAAGAAATTTAAGAGATTTTCATGAATTTATCTAGGTACCTCCCCTCAAATTTTCGATATTTTTAAAAAATAAAATAAAATTTCTTGAAGTTTTAGCTTTGATTGAAAGCCAATAGATTAAATTTACTAATTAAAATTAGCAGAATACCCTGGTGTATTTCAAACCGAAATTATATTGATCGGAATCAAAAAATTTCAGATTTTTTAAAACTGAGCCGGTTTTGAAGAAAAAGAGACGATTAATTAGCATTCCCCAATGACTCCTGAATTTAATTAAAATTATCTTTATGTTGAGACCTAGTCGCATTTTTCGACATTTCTGGAAATTAATTGGTGGTGGCGTAACACATGTAAAAAAATGTTTTTACCAATATTTTCTAAAAATAATCATTTCGAAACTGATTTCAGTCAATTATGAATAAGTCCTGAAATTTTCATCAAAATCAGACCATTATTTTATTTTTGCAAGAATTTCCAAATTAATGTGTCTTTAACAGTCAAAAAATGTCCTTGCATAATATTAGGTTTTGACGTACTAAATTCAAGCGTCAATATATGCCTCGCACTGACGAGAGAAAAAATGATTTTTTACCACTAAATGAACCTGTTAGAAACAATTAAAATTTTTTTAAATACTTAAAAAGTACTTTGATCGGTACATTTTCGTTGTAAGTCGATTTTCCCCTTCAAATTTATCCAAAATAGCATTATCTCTGTGCAAATGTAGATGCTGAACTCAAATCAACTGTTAGTTATTGAAGAAACTTACCTTTTTTTATCTAAATGTCCATAACAATACGAACTATATCTTGCACTTTTTCTCTCCCGCAACTCCCACGAAGTCATGTAATTACCTGCAGAATGACATACTGCGCATTTGAACGAATTTTACCAGATTTTTGGTCGATTTTTCTTCATTTACTGATACTTCTGGCGATGTACTTTCGGAAATTAAAGTAATGCGTTATTGTATGTCTACGCTTGTTACTCTCATAACAGGAAGTACATCGCCGGAAATTTCAGTAAAGGAAGAAAATCGGCCAAAATTCGACAAAAAATTCTGCCTACGTAGAACGTCATTCTGCAGTTAATTACATGACTTCGTGAGAGTTACGGGAGAGCAAAAGTGCGAGATATAGTTCGTTTTTTTATGGACTTTCAAAACAAAAACGTTAAATTTCTTCAATAACTAATTGTTGATTTGAGTTCAGCATATACATTTGCACAGAAATAATGCTATTTGGGATAAATTTGAAGGGGGAAAAGCCGTCGGTACCTAAAACGAACATTTACCCTTTGATCTATCCTCTTAGTAATAGCATAAACATTTTGCCGAAAAATCTTTGTTTTTATTTAGTTTTGAGGTCTTTTCTGTCAGACAATGCTGTTTTTTTTCAGCGATCTTTGGACATACTTAAATTTATCCTATATTAGTAATATAAGATCTCTGCTTAATGATTCCATAAAGAAAGATGATGTTATTAGAACTGTTGTTACTCAATCCTTAGAAATTCAAAATAAGCGAAATAACAAAACCGATTCTATATCGTAGTTTTTTTCAACACACGTCCCCTTAAAGAGGAAACGTTGTTTTGTTTACATTTCATTCTTGCGAATACTGCTTTTTCTTTTTCTTCTTCCTCTTCTTTTCTCATATCTAAACAGTTACAAACAGCCTGGTGTACTAATGGCCATTTACTTATAATTCATCGATAATCACAAAATCACTCTAATAACTTCTACTCCAACAGTTTCTTTCCTCGCACTTCCCGACTGTGGAATTCTCTTCCACACGATTGCTTTCCCGACGGCTACAATCTCCAAAATGTAAGGTCAATAGACACCTCCTAACACACTAACCTGCTCCCATTCTATCAAACACTCTTCCCATCTGCCCAACCCTCATCCTCGGTATCCTTACTCATCTGTCACCTTCCTCCTGACATTCCCTATGTCTAACCACTCCTTCCCTTTACCTTCCCCTATGCAGCCCCATGCGCAATAGTGGCAGTGGAATGCCTTGCTTGGGGTGAGATCATTACAAAAAAAAAATAACAGAACGATAAGAGTGTATTCCATTTTCAACAGTTTTTTTTTATTCGCTGTCATAAGTCGATGTTTACAATTTTCTCAGTTGGACTAGCATGGATACTGGTTGATTTCATTGATATGGAATTATTCTTCGAAGAGGCAATTTATTATGAAGTTGGATGTGCGTTGTGGTGCAGCGGATATTGACTGGGAACGGCAAATCGTGGAGCCGAGTTCGAATCCCGTTGAATTCCTTGTATTCACTTACGCACAAATACTCTTGGGAAAGGTATTAATCCGTATCTTCCCTTTAGCTATGGGTTAAATAATAGAACAGATTGGGTTCGATAGCCTTAGCTGGCAACCAGTCTACCGCAGAAAACAATGGCCACCTACTGCGGGATAATCTTCTGTCCAGTCAGTTATGTGTCTTTCAAGACATGATCGCCCATGCGTTTTTCACGTATGGCACTTAACTGACTGAATGAATATAATAGTTGGAAACATAATTAGAACGTCTACTGGGCATAAAGTGGGGGATCGGTTTTCTGTTGTTATGAAGTAATAAACTGATCCCCAAATAATTATGCCTAATAAAATAATGTAATATAATCTATCTCTTCTCCCTCCAGGTATAAGTTAAATGGCAGGACAGATTGGGTTCTATAACCTTGGCAATGGCAACCTACAGCGGGATAATGTCATTCTATTCGTTTTGTTTCACTTGATTTGCACAAGGGTGTACGACTCTCCGAGAACAAAGCGTGTTTCTTATTCCATTTTCAGCCACTACATTCCTGTTCGTGAAACACAGTGTTATTATATCATGGATATAATAATGACTAAAAAAGAAAAAAATACAAATGGGACAGTAAACATTACTTTCATAGCTCTTCCCCGTTTTAATGGCGACCACAACGCGATACTATTTACCTGACGTGATATTATTATCACCAATTAACAGTTGAACATGAGGTAATATTATTTACCTCCATAAATGAAAATAATGCATATTTCGTTCAAATGAAGAATAGATGACATTGTGTATATCTACTGAAATATATTCACATGATACAAGAAAATAGAGCTTCTTTTATTCACATGAAAAATAGATTATTGATTTCAGTCACATGAATAAAGGTTACATTATTTATTAAATAAAATATATTAAATAAATAGCCATTAAATCAGTTGAATTTCTGTAGTGAACTATGGACAGACGACATTAATTCATATGTTGTTTACATTCCGCTTGATGGCACAAAACCCGTTCAGACGGATCAACTGTTTAAGACCGCTTTCTTTTTCTTTTTTTATAATCATTTCACCCCAAGCAAGGCAGCTTTACTTCCACTGGTGCGCATGGGGTTACATAAAAGACAGTGATGAGAAAGAGGAACAAGTTGTAGAGGGTGTCAGAAAATAGATAAGAGAAGGATGAGAACACTGGTGTGGAGAGAGCTGATGAGAGTAGAGTGGACAAGGAAGAGAACATGAGGGAAAGGATGCGAATCATTCAGATAGGAGATGGCAATTGATTTTACATTTAAATTCTTGGAGATTGTAGCTGTCAAAGAAGCAAGAATATTGAAGGGAATTCCACAGACGGAAAGTGCGAGAAAAGAAGCAATTAGAGTAGAAGTTGCGGTTACATTTTATTGGTTTCACTGTAAAGGGTGGGACCTAGTTGCTAGTCTAGTAGTAAATTCATGCAGAGGGGGCGCCAGGAGGCTAACCTCGTCGGAGCAGAAGCTGTAAAAGTATAAGATCAATAGTTAAAAATGACTTTCAGAGAGGGAAGTCTAACAGCAAAATCAATATCACATGTCACTTGAAGAGTTCATTAACTTGAAATCTCATGTCTAGCTCTTAAATAGCCTCGTCAAATCTAGACCTTTATGTGGATGTTGTCTTGCATGTTGCTAAACCCTTTCAGACATATCTAAATTAATAGCTGAGTACAACTGCTTTCTAAAATCCATGGTTAAAAATGCTTTTGAGCGCGTGAAGTCTAACAGCTACAAGGAATATCACATGTAACTTGAAAAGTTCACTGATTTGAAAACTCATGTCATGCTCTCAAATAGCCTCATTAAACTGAGACTTTTATGTGGATGTTGTCTTGCATGTTGCTAAACCCTTTCAGAAATATCTAAGCTATCAGCTGCATACAACCGCTTTCTAAAATCTATTGTTAAAAATGCTTTGAGAAAGTCAATTCTAACAGCTACAATGAATATCATATGTAACTTGAAGATGGCATAATCAAAATGTTGACATTCCACTCTACTTCAAATAAAAGATTAAAAAGAACACCCCCATCAATATTAGAAAGAAACCTATTTTCCTGGAAAATTATTTTAAGAGAAAGGTTTTATAATTTTCAACCGAAAAAGAAAACAATGTCATTAATTAAGATGTTGATTTTCCACACTACTTCAAATAAAAGGATAGGAAGGAAACCCTCATCAATACTGGAAAGAGCAATAACAGATACTGGACTATTTTCATGAAAAATTGTTTTAAAAGAAAGACTTTGTAAATTTCAACCGGAAGAGAAAATAATATCATAGTGATGTTGACATTCCACATTACTTAGTTAGGAAGGAAACCCCATTAATAGCGGAAAGAGCAATAACATCTAATAGACTTGAGAATCCTATTTACCGGAAAAATTGATTTTAGAGAAAGATTTTTAAAATTTCAACCAGAAGAGAAAATAATGTCGTAATCAAGATGTTGAGATTCCACACTACTTCAAATAAAAGGTTAGAATGGAAAATCCCGTCAATACTGGAAAGGGCAATAACAGCTACTGAACTTAAGAAACCTATTTTCCTGAAAAATTATTTTAAGAGAAAGATTTTATAAATTTTAACCGGAACGGAAATTAATGTCATAATCAAGATTTTGACATTCCACAGTACTTTAAATAAAAGTTTAGGAAGGAAAACCCTAAAGATTATTTAAAGAGTACTAACAATTAAGATATGCGTTCTGGTGCAGTGGATATGAACTCGAAACGACAAATCAGAGAGTCGAGTTTGAATTCCAGTTGAATTCTTGGCATTCACTTACGCACAAATACCCTTGGGAAAGGTATTAATCCGTAATTTTTAAATGGGTAAAATAATAAGACAGATTAGGTTCTATAGCCTTGGCTGGCAACTAATCTACCGCAGAAAGCAATGGCAACCTATTGCAGGATAATCTTCTGTCCAGTCAGTCATGTTTCTTCCGAGACATGATCGCCCAAAGCGTGTATCACGTATGACACTTAACTGGCGGACTAACAATGACTGGAATTGAGAAACCTGTTTCTAGATTCTCGGTCAATGATTGCCAATGCTGAGACAATATTTCCTGTCGATATCTATCAATTTTTATTGACCTTTGTGACGAATGTCCGTTCCTTCTACTGAAGCAGAGTAGGCATATATATTAGACCCAATAACTGAATTCACAACTACCAGGGAACCAGTTATACTATGACCAAAGCTTTGACATTCACACGGTATTACGTTATATCATTTTGCAACATCGCTTGTCTTACGATCACCGAAGTTAAACAACGTCGAGCCTGTTTAGCTACAGGTGATGTAAGCTTGGGTGTGAGGGTGGTGTAATAGATAATGTCTAGGAATTGAAAAGCCGGGTTTCAATCTCAATCAGATTCGAATTTTATTCAGATTTGTCATATTCACTTACATGCAGATACCATTTGAGAAAGGTACGAAGCCACCTCTTCTCCCCACCAGATATGGTTTAATTAGTAAATAATTGTAATCTACAAAAACTTTTTACAATATAAAATATTTTCTGCATTTAAATAACTTGCCAAAGGTTGATAAGTCATAAGAAATATAATAATCGATCAATTAACATACACACACAGACTCGGGACATCATGTCACAAAGGGTTAAGTTCCTGGGCGGACATGTACGACATTACCACCACCTGTAAATTTGTTGATTATCATTTTTTTCTGTAAAATATCATCGATTAGACCCTAAACTTTCCGATTATCAAAAAAAAAGTTTGAAAAAAATTTATTATTTAAGATTTTTAGGGGTGTTCAGTTTCTCATACAAAATTATAGTAAATCGATCCTCCATTTTGTAAACATACGCGTTGGGGTCGCTTTTATGTCACTGAGACAATGTATAGAGAAGCTTACAATTTGAAGATTGAGAAACCCATGGAAATTTGTTAATTATCTCTACTTCATATCAATGAATAATAAATTTTTTGAAACATTAAAAAAAAAAATTTGGAAAGAGTTTCTTTAAAATAATTCCTGTTGCAAAAAAAATTGGAATGAAAAATATAACATGTAAAATAAAACAAAAAAAAATCTTTAAAATTATTCCTATTCTAAAAAAAATTAAAAACATATATCCGGAACGATTTTTTCATTAATTTCCTACAAGTTTTGAAAAAAAAAAAGAAAGTTACCAAAATGGAGGATCGATTTACTATAAGGTTGTATGAGAAACTGAATCATGAAAGAGTCATGACTGACTGGACAGATGATTATCCCGCAGTAGGTTGCCATTGCTGTCTGCGGTAGACTGGTTGCCAGCCAAGGCTATAGAACTCAATCTGTCCTGTTTTTTTTTACGCATAGCTAGAGGGGGAAGAGATGTATTATATTATTAAGTAGTAATTAGTAGGGGATCAGTTTATTACTTCATAAAATTATAAAACTAATCCCCCACTTTACGCCCAATAAAGTCCTTAATCATGTTTTCAACTATTATATTCAGTCAGTCAGTTAAGTGCCATACGTGATACACGATTTGTGCGATCAGGTCTCTTTCGAGATATGATTGACTGGGCAGATTATCCCGCAGTAGGTTGCCATTGCTTTCTGCGGTAGACTAGTTGTCAGCCAAGGTTATAGAATTCAATCTGTCCTGTTATTTAACTCATAACTGGAAGGTAGAGACACATTAATATCTTTCGAAACGGTATTTACGCGAGAATGAATGCAATGAATTCAACCCCACCAATTCCGAGCTGATATCCACTGCACCAAAACCCAAAAACGTTTACCAAACTTTAAAAAAGTTATATGGGACCCTAGGATTGGAATTGGCTAATAAAGATAGAATGCTAACGAACGGGTCTGTGGGATTGTTTGCTAACATTATGGATGGCGTAGGTACCCGCTTTGTTATTGATCTCCACGCCGATCTCTTTCTCTGGGAATCAACTTGATTTGTAGTTGATTTTACACTGAAATAGATCAAGTTTTCAGTTAACTCTATTTAGAAACCTGTGTGCTCTGATTGTAACTTGTCGTGTTACTTTGGCGTATTGTAGCTTTAAAGACAGTCATAAAAAGAAAATTCTTGCCTTCCATGTTAGCAGAATATAAAATCACTTTCATCAAATTTGGAAAACGAAACTTAAATTACTTCTCTCCCGTAATTTCGACGAAATCAGAGGAGTGAATAGACAATTTCCACTGGCAAAACCCGAGACTTTGATTTAAGTTAACACTATTCTTAACCAATTTATGTTTGAGGAAAGGTTAATTAAGACTGGCCAGGTGGTTCGTGTGCACTGGCGGCGAAATATGGACTAACCGATACCAGTTTCATGACAACTGTAGATGCTTAAAACATAGATCAGTCAGTTGCCATACGTGATACACGCTTGGATGATCATGAGACATGACTGACTAGGAAAAAGATTATCCCGTAGTAGATTGTCATTGCATTCTGCGGTAGACTGGTTGCCAGCCAAGGCTATGGAACCCAATCTGTCCTATTATTTAACCCATAAGTGGAGAGAGAAGAGATAGATTATATTACATTATTGTAATAATTATAATTAGCGAGAGATCAGTTTATTACTTCATAACAATAGAAAACCGATCCCCCACTTTATGCACAGTAGAAGTTTTGATTATGTTTTCAACTATTATATTCAGTCAGTCAATTAAGTGCTAGCCATACGTGATACACGCTTGGACGATCATGTCTCGAAAGATACGTGACTGACTGGAAAGATTTTCTCGCAGAAGGTTGCCATTAATTTCGGAGATTGTACTTGTTGTCAAGCAAAACTATAGAACCCAATCTGTCCTGCTGTTTATCCCGTAGTTGAAGGGGAAGAAATAGATTAATACCTTTTATAATGGTATTTGAGTGTAATTGAATGCGACGAATTCAGCTGGGATTCGGATTCGGCTCTCCGAATTCCGAGTCCGTATAAACTGCACCACGGCATTAAAAAATGCTTAAAAAATAATATATAATTTTCTGAAACTTTATTCGAAAAATATTAGCTGATTTAAAATTTAATCCGATTTGAAGAAAATATTCATCACTTTAAGTTGAAAATATCGCAGAAATGCATTTTTCTAAAACGGAGATTTAAATGTTGGCAGGTTCAGAGTTTGACTAACAGATGGGATTTTATTTAATCGTTACTACAGTGAACATATTTGTAAAAAATTACTTGAGGAATATAACGTGGGCGCTTTATTATATAATTTTCAGTCACTAGTAATTTTGAAAATTTAGGGAAATTTTTTCTGAAATCTGTTTTATTGAATTTAAGCCACTTTTTAATATCTGATAATGTTTTGTATGGGCGTATTTACAAAAATCGGCACGTTTATAAGCATAAATATTTTCAAAAGTTTTTCACACACACGCACACACAAACACATAAACACACATATACACACTCACACGCACACACACACACACACACACACATATATATATATATATATATGGATATCAAGAAATATGTAAATAATCGCAAGTATACGCAATTATATAAATACTTTTCTGATGTTAATAAAACAGTGCTCGATGCAATATAACAGAGCTATAAATTATATATTAATAAATATAGATATAATCCTACATCCAAATCACGACTCGGAGATTCCTGCGTCTATAGCACGTCTTGGAGTGCTATCCCCAAAAATCTGATAATATTATAAGAAACAGATAAGCAATTTATACCTTTTAGAAAAAGTTATCTAAAACACTTTAACCCTAATTTACTAAACCAAAGAAGTGAATTAATGACCACATGCATGCATAGAAATAAATATCTGCTTAAATACGTTGACCTTGATTAACATAGATTCTCTTATTTAGGCTTTTTTTACATTATTTTAATTTTTATTATTAATTTCTTTTGTTTTCCCATAAAATTAAAACAAGTAATCCCCTTGACTCATAGACACAAAACGTATAACCTCTGCCCTAAAATATTCTATTTAAATCTTAATTTAACTTATAAAATTAATAAAACAACAGTAATAAAACAAGCCCTCTTCCACTTTGTCAAAATCAAACTAACATACTTAGATAAACCACATATTAAAGCAGACTAATATCATCAAACCAGAAAAAGGTCTCAACTATCAATCACACATATATATACCATAAACACACACACATACATGCTCTAACACACTTACACACACAAGCACTCGCTACAATTAATGACAGCAGCAGCAGCCAGTAATGACCATTCCTTGAAAGGCCAGGAACACACTCAGACGCACGCTTCTCTGCCATTCTGAAGATGAGATTTTGATCTCGAAATATTAATGTATAATAAATGGGTAATACCCAAAAACTTCTTTACCTTCCTTTATTTTAGTAAACGCATTGTGACAGCATTCAAAGCCTAAACATACACCTTGTAAAATTTTATTTTCTAACTTCATAAGTCCGAATCAAATTAAATTACGCAATAAAAAGTAAAAATAGCATCCCAGCAATATAAGATATAATTACCATGAACAACGCAAAACCAAAAAGTCAAATCCCAGAACCTTCAGTTCATAATAAACACCTGAGGATTGCATAGGGCATGAAATTCTGAGTCGTGCTATACACATAAGGTAACAAGTATATTTATTAATATATATATATATATATATATATGTGTGTGTGTGTGTGTGTGTGTGTGTGTGTGTGAACTGGCAGCCGTTCATTCTTTATCTGTTGATTTCAATTAAAATATCAATATTCCATGGCAAATTTTTGCAGAGAATGTGGAGCCAATATTTCAATTTCTTGCCATAATCACCATTCTAAATTCTATCCTGAACTCGAAATTTAAGCCCTTGTACCAGTCATTAAAGAATATCAGCCACCAATATTTAAAAAAAAATGAATCGCACTAGTTTGAAAATGTCAATGTTCTTTTTCTTCCAAGTCGCTAATCAACTCGTATTAGACTTCACAATTTAATTATTCGGTCTAATGATGAGGTTAATTAAAACTTGTCAGGAACAAATTGAATAATCTGCATTTCTCGATGTCAATACTTTTGAATTTGTCGTCAAAATTTTGCGATGGATTTGCAAACAAAAGCAGAAGGTTTAATTCTGTTTCAGGGTTTCAACAGAGCACACACAGTAACTGTGTTTGTCAGTCAATTAATTGCATGTTCTACAGAGGCTTTTTTAATGTATAATTATCGGCAAATCTCCATTAACTTTATTTGTTAATCTCGTGTTTTTTTATTTATTTAAGTATCCCCATGTCCATACCTATAAAAATGGAGTTGGGGATCACTAAGGGTCATATCTGATAAATTTCGAGGGCGGAAATATATATATATATTAGTCACCCATATACAAGCTTGTTTCGCTGTATCGCAGCTCATTAGTGTAGCTAGACACATCCACTTGTTTCTGGTCAGTATCAAAACTCGACCGATTTGTTGTCAGTCGGAGTTGCTACTTCCTAAGCCATAGGCGCATGGAATCAGAGAAGGGAAATTTTAACATGTTGTATATAAGAAGTGTATACACACGTCAGTAACCGAAAGAATTCAATTCATTGCTGAAGAGTTATGCATATATCGCCGAAGTGATAACTGTTTTTTTTTGTTGTTTTTTTTTTTCAAATATGTATTATACTCACATTACGATTGAGCACTCTAGAGAGGAAGATTTGAAAAAATAACCCAGCTACCACTTCGGTGATATATGCATTACTCTTCAGCAATGAATTGAGTTCTTTTGGTGACTGGCGTGTGTGTACACCACTTATATATCACACGCTAAAATTTCCATTCTTTAAAATCAGTCGGATTTCAGTCCCGACTTGAGGCAAAACGGCTTAACTAACCGTCCTGAAGATCTGTGCTACAGCGAAACATGCTTGTCTGCAGGTAGTATATATATATATATATATATATATATATATACCATTTGTAAACGAGTTATTACGCGACCTAGGTTTCTACCATGGGTGGTGTCTTCAGGCAAGTTGAAAATCGCCTGAAGACACCACTCGTGGTAGAAACCTAGGTCGCATGATAACTCGTTTACAAATGAAAAATATTCAAAAGTTCTACAATATAGAACACTTTTTAATACAAATGTGCACTGGTCTAATTTTATTGTGACCAGAAACTAAGTAATTAAAACAATCAATATATATATATATATATATATATATATAAATAAGAAAAATTTAAGGCAGACATGTTAGCGTGTAAAATCCTCTGTACCATAAAGACGGAAGCTGATGGTGGTTCGCCTGAAATATGCCTAAACTTCCGATTTACCATGAAATAACATGTCTGCCTTAATTTTTTCTTATATTTGCTCTATATGTATTTATATACATATATATTTAGAGGTCTCTTAGAGAGTTATCCTAGCACTTTATGTACAGGATACTCCTTTGGATTCTTATATAGCTACACCGCATGCTTATATATATATATATAAAGAGAGAGAGAGAGAGAGAGAGAGAGAGAGAGAGTGAGAGAGATGTGGCAATCACGAATCTATAACCATTAGAATCAAAGGAGCACCACTTATACGATAGCTGTAGCAGTGGGAAGATATCTAGTGCAAAGCATTATCCATGTCGAATTGAATTCCAAGGTTTTTTTTCTCCTAGACTGGTTGTCAACCAAGTCTATAAACCTTATTATTTTCTATTATTTGCTTATACCTGCGATGGATTCTTACCTTTCTCAGGTGTATTTAAACGTGCATAAATAAATATAGATCCACGAGTTCTCATTCTGAGGAATGCTGAAGTGATGGTAAGGGAAGAGGGCGTGGCCCATTAATTGAATATGACGTACCTCATTTATATTTCAGACGTATTAAGAGAAATAATGTAACAACTTCCTATCTGTCATTATATATGAAAAGTCTCGTTGCACTACCTAGAGTGACTCAGAAATAGCCAGCCTCTTAAAATTGACCTGCTAAACAGGAAAAATCACGTATGAACTATTCCCGGCAATGTAAACCATGCTGATGTCACCTGTGAAGGTCCAGGTGTCGTAAGCAAATGTCATTCTGCCTCACTTCTTCCGGTAACGCCTCAAGATCCATGCCACCGCGAACATCGATATGCTGGACACAGTTATCAAGTTCTGGATTGATTGGGTAGTCTTACATATTGCAGCGTGAGCCTATTCCCCCACCCCGTATAATTTAAATGATCTAAGTTAATCGATAACTTTCCCAATTATGCTAACTGCTATTATAATATAGTAAATAAACCCTATTTCCAACACAATTACATACCCACATACATATATAAACTGTTAGTTAGGTGCCGTACGTGATATACGCTTTGGAAGATCATGTCTTGAAAGAGACATGACTGACTAGGCAGAAACATGCAGTAGGTTTCAATTACTTTCTGCGGTAGACTGGTATCCAGCCAAGGATATAGAACCTATTCTGTTTTATTATTTAACCCATAACTGGAAGGAAGAGACGGATTAATACCTTTCCCAAGGATATTTGTGCGTAAGTGAATGCAAGGAATTCAACTGTAATTCGAACTTGGCACCTCGCTTTATTTTTTATCCCATATTGTAAACATACCAAATAGATTTCATAGTAAATACGCGCCATTCAAATCAAAGTGTCTATTGATTAGAAATTAACATCACCTTGTGAAATATTTCTTCGATTGTAGAAAACTAACATTTCAGAGATCAGAGAAGCAGCTTTCTCCAAGTCAAACCCAACAGAGCAGAAAAAGTCACTGCTTCGTGATTATTTAGATATTTTCTTTCCGCCATTGCACGTACAGAAACAAACATATCTTCAAAAGAATTTCTTCCAACAACTGCATGGACGGCTAGTCAGCAACGTCATCACGAATAATCTCTAATAACAATATCAACTGCTAGTCGGTGACTTTAAACATATCATCTCCAACAACAGTGTGGACGGCTAGTTGGTGACTTCATATCAATCATCAGCAAGAACAGTGTAGACTGCTAGTTAGTCAGTTAAGTGCCATACGTGAAACACGCAGGGGCGATCATGTCTCGAAAGAGACATAACTGACTGGGCAGAAGATTATCCCGAAGTAGGTTGCCATTGCTTTCTGCGGTACATTGGTTGCCAGCCAAGGCTATAGAACCCAATCTGTCCTGTTATTTAACCCATAACTGGTAGGAAGAAACGGATTAATACCTTTCCCAACGGTATTAGCGTGTAAGTGAATGCAATGAATTCAACTGGAATTTGAACTCGGCTCCCCGATTTCTCGTTCCGAGCCGATATTCACTGCACCAAAACGCACATCCGCTAGACTGCTAGTAGGCGACTGACAACGAATCAACTCCAACGACAGCATCGACTGCTAATTTATGACTTCATACCAATCATCTGCAAAAACAGTGTGGATTGCTCGTAGGCAACTTCACACATATCATCTCCAACAGCAGCGGGGACGTCTAGTCCCACGACTTAATGCCAATGATCTCCAGCAATAGCTTTAATGGTTACTCGGCGACGTCAAACTTATCTTTTTCAGTAGCAGTTTGGATGACGAGTCAGCAACTTCAAACGAATAACATTTCTAAATACAGCTTGAATGACTTGTCGGCGACTTCATAACAGTCATCTTCAACAACAGCGTGGAAAGCTAGTCGGCAATTTAACATCAATCATTTCCAATTTAAACGGGGACGGTTAGTCGGCAAAGTCAAACGAATCATCCCCAACAATATCGTGGACGGCCAGTCGGCGACTCCAAATGAATCACCTTCAACAACAGAGTGACTCCATCTAATTAGAGTTCAGAGCTCTCCTTCTGCTAGACTAGTTGCTAACCACAGCAAGAGAAATTGATCAGCCGATCTATTCATTACACATGTAATGCTGCAGGACGTGCGTTGTGGTGCAGTGGATATCGGCTCGGAACGAGAAATCGGGGAGCTGAGTTCGAATTCCAGCCGAATTCATTGCATTCACTTACGCGAAAATACCCTTGGGAAAGGTATTAATCCGTCTCTTCAATGCCTAACAATCATACCAAATTCATTGGAACCTTTTCCACTCAACATTCTTGCAGAGTGAGTATATACCGGATAAGATGATTAAAATCAACTCTCTTCTTCACTTTTACAAAAATTCCCAACGACGTGAGAAATCCTGGTTTTTCCAAATAGAAAAGGATTGACCACCTGCTTAACGAAAAAGTCGAAACCAGATTTTAGGTGTTAAAATGATTTTTGACTTACAAGACTTGAGGACTTAGCGATCCAATGTGAAATTCAAAAGGACTATATAAATGACCTTGGCGTCAGTCAAGCGTCACAGATGGGAGCCGAGAGACGAAAGACCTAAAATGTAACCAACTTCAAATCGACCAGGAGATATGGTCAGATCACACCTTGTTCTCTTTCTCTTCAACAATTACTACTAGTACATTTTGTACGAACTCTTGATACCTTAACTTTCTCAGTAAACATTAACTTTATAATTATGTTATTCCTCCTTTTAATAAATTTCTGTTTTAACATTTAAAATGTACATTTTATTATTTCACTCTTCTACACAATCGCAGTGAATATCGGCTCGGAACGAGAAATCGCGGAGCCGAGTTCGAATTCCAGTTGAATTCATTGCATTCACTTACGCGCAAATACCCTTGGGAAAGGTATTAATCCGTACCTTCCTTCCAGTTATGGGTTAAATAACAGGACTGATTGGGTTCTATAGCCTTGGTTGGCAACCAGTCTACTGCAGAAAGCAATGGCAACCTACTGCGGGATAATCTTCTGCCCCGTCAGTCATGATCGCCCAAGTGTGTTTCACGTATGGCACTTAACTGACTGACACAATTCCACATATTTCAACCTACCAACAACCAACCAACCTGATGATGATGAAAAACCTTCTGATGATGATGATAATTCTGCATGAATCCTGTAAGCTGTAGGGAGTTCGGTTTAGTCTGACACAAGGCCGAATAAAAGAAACATTAATCAGCTTTCTACTCTACACTGGTGACTCCCGACGTACAAAGAACATGCAACACGCACCCTTACTACCACAAGTGGCCATGGTTAAATGTAATACAAATGACAGAAATGTCTGCCAAACAGAACTGACAATGTTTGCAATATGCAATAACAAGAAAAAGAAAAAGAAACAGCGGAAAATATGAAGCGAGCAACAAAATATGCAAAGCAAAAACTCAGTAATAAGACAAAACAACAGAAAAAACGGCAATAATTTCGCAAACCTTTTTTTTCTAATCATATCACCCCATGCAAGCCATTTTACTGCCACTGTTTATATTCACATTATATATCCACAGAGTTTTTTTTTTTAATAGTATAGAAATTTTTTGTTGAATTTTAATTTGATGAACATTGCTAGTCATTAAGATTTTTTGTATAATCATATCGCCCCAAGTAAGGCATTTTACGGTCAGTTTTGCAGGGTGTTACATAGGAAGAAAGTTATGAGAAAGAGTGACAGGTTATAGGGGTGTCAGGAAGTGGGTAAGAGAAAGATGATTGTGGCCATAAAATGGGGGATCAATTTGTATATCGATTGTAATGTAGAATTGATTCCCCACTTTATATGCACATTATAATAGTATAGAATTTTTTATAATAGTATAGAAAAGTTTTAGTTGAATTTTAATTTGATGAACATTGCTAGTCGTTAAGTTTTTTTTTTTTAAATCATATCACTAAGGCATTTTACAGCCACTGTTGTGCAGTGGGGTTACATAGGAGGAAAGTTATGAGAAAGAGTGACATGTTATAGGCGGTACCAGGAAGAGGGTAAGAGAAAGATGAGAATACTGACGAGAGTAGAATGGACGGAAAAAGTAGCATGAGAGAGAGGATGCAGGATGGTGAGATAGGAGATGACTATTGACTTTACATTTAAATTCTTGGAGATTATAGCTGTCGGGAAAACAAATAAATGGAAGGGAATTCAACAGGCGGGAAGTGCTAGAAAAGAAGCTGTTGGAGTACAATTTGCGTTTACAGTTTATTGGTTTCACAGTAAAAGGGTGGGACCTAGTTGCTAATCTTGTTGCTCGAGTAAAGTTATATATAGGGGGTAACATTGAGCCTAGTTTATCGGAACAGAAGCCGCGAAAGTATTTGTAGAAGAGACACAGGGAAGCCACATTGGGCCGGTGAGAAAGTGAGTGCATCCGAGCTGCCAATCGGGATCTATCACATTACAGTCTCTCCGTTGGATTTTGTCAAGGACACCCAGGTGGATAGCATGAGCACCCGACCATATATGGCAGCAGTATTCAATGCACGGGCGGATGGTAGATTTATATATGTGCAGGATTGTATCAGACGGGAAAAACTTTCTGGCCCTATACAGAGAACCGACCTTCTTAGCAGCGGATTTAGCTAGGGATTCTATCTAGTCATTCCACTTGAGGTCTGTTGCGAGAGTTACGCCAAGGAGGCGCAGTGTTTTGCTTTCAGGTTGACTAGCCTGATCAAATGCAAATGGGGAGTAGGAGCGATTGTCTGTGATGATTGACAAACTGAGTCATGACAAGCGAACATAGCCTTTGGACCTCAAGACAAACCGGGATTGAATCAGATGCACCCTCAAGCCGGCTTATTTCATTGGTTAAGAAGAAACCCCAGCATGCATCTATGTGCTTCTACCTATAAAATGGAGAGGGGGAAAGAATATTCAGTTTTTCCTAATGAAGACTGAAACAAACAATTCTTGTAAATGATCTATTTTTCATCGACTGTAATCGTCTTTTTCATAAATGGCTGCTTTTTCTACTTTTCAGAAGTGAATTACACCAGGAAAGCTTTCTTTTCCTAAATGGTGAGACCCCGAAGTATCTTAGAGATCCTCATAACTGTTTTCAAATGCCTAACGATAGATTTGGAGGTGACTATCTCTGCGATATTCTGTCTTGTATGTGCCGCATTATTTTAATCTTCATTTTGATTTGATCCTCGTAAAAGGTGCGTCACGTAATCGTCCTTTCAGATTAAAATTTTCACCTCTGAACCTAACGAGCCCCATGCAAATAGTACTCTCAGCTATGGCAACATCTTGATAAACGACCCATAATTTATGTTGACGTTTGTACATCATTTTTTTCCTTTCTGAAAATCCATCGCATGTTCCTGTAACTTTACTTTTAACATAAAATGCTTCGTATTTCCTCAAAATTTACTTTTAACATAAAAAACCACACACGAATCATGAAAAAGCGGTGTTGGCACGGAACAATTCTCCACTTCGGTCTTCGAAGATTTGCTTCTACCACCAAGATCTGCATCTGAATTCAGCTCCGCCGGCCTCGCACCCTAGACTTCCATGCTCACCGGGGCGTCCTTCTTCTCGTCATCACATTTCAGAATATGTATATATAAAACCGTTATTTATGCTTTTTAGACTACGCAAAAGCGTTTGACAAAGTACAACACAGAGACTTGATAGAGATGCTCGACAACCTCGACATTTTCGGAAAAGACGTTCGGATAATCAAGAATCTATATTGGCAGCAAACCGCTTGTGTATGGATAGGAGTTAAACTCAGCAGCTATGCAGAAATAGAAAGGGGCGTAAGACAAGGATGTGTTTTCACACAGGATCTTTTCAACCTGTACAGCGAAGCAATTATGAGAGAAATAAAAGCCTTGTCAGGATTCGTCATTGACAGCTATAATCTCAACAATACACGGACGACACGATGTTGATAGCAGACACGGAAAGGAAAATGCAGGACCTTCTAGAAAAGTTATCAAAAGAAAGTGAAACGAAAGGATTGAGTATAAACGTCAAGAAAACTGTATGCATGGTCCTCAGTAAAAATAGGAGACCAATATGCCAACTCCAAGTTGGAGAATCTAAAATAAATCAAGTAAATAAATTAAAATACCTGGGAAGTGTTTTGACAGAGGATGGAAAATGCGACACGGAGATCCAAAGACGCATTGGCATGGCCAAAGACGTATTTTAGAAGCTAGCCAGAGTACTGAAAGACAGGAAAATCTCATTAAAAACAAAGAAAAGAGTGCTGGATTGTTATGCGATATCTGTCCTCGTGTATGGAAGTGAATGCTGGACGATCTCATCAAAGATGAAGGAGATGCTTGAGGCAGCAGGAATGTAGTTTTACAGAAGGATGCTGAGGATACCGTGGGCAGAGCACGTGTGCAACGATGAGGTGTTGGAGAGGGTGCAAACTAGAAGAAAACTGATACTAAATATCAGGAAGAGACAAATGAGGTTCCTAGGACACATAACAAGGAAGAAAAGCCCGGAGAAATTGATACTCACAGGTTGGATAAATGGAAGACGGGGGAAGCAGCGTGAGACGTACTTGTTAGGTCGGTGCAAATGGTTGACAGAGCGAGGCTTGGAAGAGATACCATGAGAAAAAATTATTGAGAGCGACAAGAGACAGAACCAAGTGGAAGTCCATGATCGTCTACGTCCTGAAGAGACACAGCACATGAAGAAGAATATATAAAACTTAAAAAAGAAAACAAGTTGTGAAGAGCCGTGATCTCCGAAATCCTGAAGAGACACAACACATAAAAGAGGAATGAATGTCATAAATTAAATCACGTAAGAAACAAAATTTTCTTATCAAACGCCACCTCGTGATAAACGTTACAACCCAATCAATTTCTAACGCGAAATAAATAAATTATTATCGGGAAAATTCCCGAAATTAATCTTAGGAACAAAGAATTCCTTAGAAATTTAAGTCGGTGTCCGTTTATCTTGTGATACAAACGTAGCGCCCAGGTTAGTCAAAATTCAGCTAGTATAACCTGAAGCCTTGGGGTGCATGTTCCTTTCAGCAGCCGGGGGTCACCATTGAAGAAGTGGTGTGCGTGTTCTTTGTACGTCGGGGGTCACTAATGTAACCGTAGGGGGCTGGTTAATTTTTCTTTGATTCGGCCTTATAACCGAACTCTCTACATTTTACAAGTTTTATCCAGAATTATCAGAAGGTTTTCATCAGAAAGTTGGTTGTTAGCAGATTGAAATATGTGAGTTAGTGTAGAATAATGTAAGAATAAATTATACATTTTTATGTTAAAATAGGAATTTATTAAAAGAAATGAATAACAAGAATTCGTAGAAATTAATGTTTAAATTAGAAAGTTAAGTGTATCAAGAGTTGTAGAAAATGTACGTAGTAGTAATTGTCAAAAGAGTATATGCGTACGTATCTATGTACGCATGTATTCAGTAAGAATGTTTTTGAAGTGAGAAGAAGAAGTAAATTGAATCAGCACACGAGAAAGAAGGAGAAAGATAGGAAGGTGCGACGTGACCTTATGTCAGGGTCGATTTGAAGTAGAAGTTACATATTAGTTTTGTCTTACTCGCTGCTTCTACCTGACTGACTCTTGACTGGCGCTGATATGAGCCCTTTATTGTCCTTTTGAATTTGGCACTGGATCGCTAAGTCTTCAAGTTTTGCAAGTCTCTTCCATTGGTCAAAAATTAATTTAACACCTAATTGCGAAACCTAGTTTCGACTTTGTTAAAGCACATACTCAATCCTTTTTCTATTTGAAAAAAAAAACCAGGATTTCACACGTCGTTGTGAATTTTTGTAAAAATGAAGAAGAGTTGATTTTAATTCTTAATTTCTTATCCGCTGCAAACATCTACAGGCGCAGGCCTGGTTAATGTTATATTCGGGCAGGTTAATGTTTCAATTTCTTTAGAAAATCAACATTGTACACGCTTTAATAATTAGGGTTTGATTTGAGAAGTTTAGACATCAAAAATTAGATTTGTTTGTAGCTTATACTTATTTTTTAGGCATTTAGTTTTAATGACCATCTGAAAAATGCACAGAAATACCTAATTTCTGCAGGTTTTTGCTTACAGAATTCAAATTTTACTATTCCATGAATAAACCTAAATAAAGTTAACATCTTTTGTGTTAAATACATTGAATGGAAAATATATTCGAACCAGAATTCTGAACCGTAAAAAAATTTTCGGATCATGTTATACAATTTTCATGATTTCAAATAAAATTCAATGGACGTTGATTAAGTAAATGATATCGTTTATTTGTGAATGTGTATCAATATTTTTTCATCAGTGCTCGTACTCCTGTTATCATTATTATTTGAATAATGGTTGCGTTTCAATGTGATATTCCAGCAAATTCTATTTCCAGATACCTATATTTTACAATTTTATCAAATTCTTTAGCCGATATATTTTTAAATGATAATGTGCATTCTTCTTCTTCTTCTTCTTCTTCGTCGTCGTCTTTTTCTTCTCCTCCTTCTCTGTCTTCTTCTCATCTTTTTCCTTCTCCTCCCACTTCCCTTCCTTCTTCGTTTTTTTCTTCTTCCCCTTCGTCATCGTCATCTTCTTCTTTATTGTCGTCTTCTCCTCCTCGTCCTTCGTCGTCTTCTTTTTCCCTTCCTTCGTCGTCTTCTCCTCCTACTTCTTAGCTTTCTTCTTCTTCTTCTTCTTCGTTTTTATATTTCCCCCTTCTACTCCTTCTTCATCTTCCCCTTCTCTTCTCTTTCTTCTTCGTTTTCGTAGTTTTCTCCTCCTTCTTTATTTTCGTCCTCTTTTCTCCTCCTCCTTCTCTGTTTTCTTCTTCAAATTCATCCTCCTACTACTTCTCTTTCTTCTTCGTCTTTTCCTCTTTCTTCAACCTTATCTTCTTTTTCTTTTCCCCCCTCCTCTTCGTTCTTCTCTTCGTTCTTCGTTTTCTCCTCCTACTCCTACTCTTCTTTCTTCTTTGTCTTTATCATCATCGCCTCCTTCTTCTTCTTCGTCTCCTCCTCCTCATTCGTCTTCATACTCTCCTCCTTCTTCTAATGCTTCTTTTCCTCCTTCTTCTTCTCCTTCATTTTCTCCTTTTTCTTCTTTGTCTCCTTCTTTTTCTCGTTCTTTTTCTATTTCTTCTTTTTCTAATTAAAATCATAGCATTCTATTAACCATATTACAAGGTAGCCAAAAAAGCTTTGTCCGTTTTTAAAGGAAAAAAAGAAAACGCTTCACAGTATGTGTAACTTATATTTAGTCTTCGAAGTAATCGCCATCGGCATCCAGCACCTTCTGCCAACGTGTCTCCAGCTGTTCAATGCCCTTGCGGTAGAACTCGGGGGATTTTGACGCAAATAAGTCCGTGAGGGCTTTGCGCAGCTCTGCTTCATTGGTGAAGGGTTTCCCACGAAGAGGATTATCCATGGAGTACAAGAGGTGATAATCGGATGGCGCAAGGTCAGGTGAATAAGGTGGATGGCACAAAGTCTCCTACCCAAATTGCTGTATGGTATCGCTGACCACTCGCACAACATGTGGCCTGGCGTTGTCATGGAGAAAAAGCACACCTTTGCGATTCACCAGTGCTGGCTGCTTCTGGTGCAATGCCTGTTGCATCCGTTTCAATTGCTACGAGTATAGGTCTCCAGTGACCGTTTGGCCCGTTGGTAGCAGTTCCATTTTGAGTTAAATTGCAGGACAGATTGGATTCTATAGTCTTGGCTGGCAACCAGTCTACCGCAGAAAACAATGGCAACCTACTGCGGAATAATCTGTCTAGTCAGTCATGTCTCTTTCGAGACATGATCATCCAAGCGAGTATAACTTATGGCACTTAACTGACTGAATTTGGTTACGTGTTAGATCATAATTAATAAATTTAAATTAATAATAGTGCCAAATACTGCTGGAGGCACATTATAAGATAAAATGTTTTCTATTTGCATCGTTTATTGAAAATCACACTAAAATATAAAAAGTACAACATATTGCCTCATAATATATGAGGTTGTCTCAAAAGTTCGTAAGCACTTACGAAATGGGTCTATCTGGTCCAGTACAATCGAGACAAGCGATGGTTTCAGAAAGGGCAAGAGACACCGTCGGTTTCAAAACAAAATAGATTCGGCAAGAAAGTCATGTTGTGCGTTTGGTGGAATTTTGAAGGAATCGTGCATTTTGAGTTGGTTCCGAATGGTCGTGCCATCAGTGCCGAACTTTACTGTCAGCAACTTGAGCGGGTCTACGAAAAGTTGAAGCAAAAGTACCCGGCTCTGATCAACCGAAAGCGCGCTTTGATGCAGTAGGACAATGCCAAGCCACACACCGCCAGGAAGACCAAAGACAAGTTTGAAGAGCTGGATGACGTTGAGATTCTGCCACATCCAGCATACAGTCCTGACTGTGTTCCATCAGATTATGGCCTTTTCCTCTCAATACAACACTTTCTGAAGGACCGCCGATTCGACTCGTTTGATGAAGTCAAGGAAGGGTGTCAAGAATTCTTTGATTCGAAGCCGGCTGACCAGATCCGAAAGCTTGCAGATCGATGGCAGAAAGTCTTGAAAAATGATGGTCTTTATTTTGAGCAATAATGTTTGTTGTTTTTGCGAGTAAAATTTCAATTTTTTGCAAGTTTTTTCTGGTAACCTTAGATTACTTGGCGAGTAAAATTTCAAATTTTTCAAGTGTTTACGAACTTTTGGGACAACGTAATAGCTACATTGTTCAGTATAATTCATCTTTGAAATAAATGAAGGTCTTATTTAATGATACAATAATTTGGTAATAACATGTTTGTGCCATATACAATGGTTGTCCAAATACAATTTGTAAATTATAAATTTATAAGTCTGTGTTATAAGGCTTTTACTGATCACTGAAATGAAATTCCAACGCAACGAGTTAGAGCCTAAACTTTAACTTTAAACTCGTTTTCTCAACAAAAAGAACGGCAAGGATTTATAAGAAGATATTTTATGTCATCATTTATCATGTCAAACCCCAATTTTTAAACTGAGTGCAATACGACAGTTCTAAAATCAAGCTGCTCCATTATGGCAATGACATCCGGTTTATGAAAACTGGAAGTGAAAAAGATTGACTCTTCTCTTTCAGAGTACAGCAATAATAACTGAAACATCCTGTGGTGTTATATACAAGTGTATATAACACCATAATATTGCTGGGCACAATTTATGAGACAAAATGTTTTAAATTTGCATTGTTTATTGAAAATCACATAAAAACTATTGCACTGTGTAACATATGACATCACAATATAGTTAAACTGTTCTGTATAATTTCTCTTTGAAGTAAATGAAGCTCTTATTTTGATGGCAAAATGATTTATTAATAATGTATTTTTGCGATTCATCCTGTCAGTATACAATTTGTAAAGCTTCAGTAAATTATAAATATATAAGGCTGTGCTATAAAGCTTTCACTGATCACTGGAATGAAATTCCACCGTTACAATTTTGAACCTAGAATTAATCTTTAGACTCGATTCCTCAAATAATAGTAAAAATTTGCAAATAAATGATGCGTGTCTTTATTGACTACCAAGTCACGGGTTTGAAACTGACCTCTGCTAATTGTACCTGAAAGCGATGCGCTGTCCAAATCAAATGATACTCCATTTGATCCAAGGGTTGCAGGAAAAATTTGGAAGGTTTCACTAATTTGCGAGTTATTCTTGCGTAGATTACCATGCTCGGGATTCGAACACTGAACCTGATTTTTCTTCAAAGAAGTAGTTTTATGACAGACAATAATGATTCAGATTAATGATTCAAGAGATATGTTTTACAAGTGATTCCTTTTCATCTGACTTTTTCACTTCCCAAACAAAATAAAATATTCATAAATTCATTCCCCAAAATGTAGATGAAAGGGAAACTTTTATTAACGGTGGCTATACGTCTGGATTTTTATGATGGAAGTTCTTTTTATATTTTGAGGCCTGATGTTAAGTGTTAAGTGATAAGTTTTTTGTCTCCTGAATTCTTATTCAGACAAAGAATCAAAGCAGAAAAAATGTTAAGGGAAAAAATTACATTAGCGCGCTCGCGTTCGTCTGTGTGTATGTGTGTGTGTGTGTGTGTGTGTGTGTGTGTGTGTGTGTGTGTGTGCGTTTGTGTGCGTGTGCGTGTGTGCGTGTTGTGTATACGAGGGTGCGTGTGCATGTGTGTATGTGCGTATGTGTGTGCGTGCGTGTGTATGTGCGTGTGTGTGTGCCAGCGTGTGTTTTGTGTGTGCTTGTGTGTGTGTGCCAGCGTGTGTGTGCCTCTGTGTGCTTGTGCGTGTGAGTGCATGCGTGTGTGTATGTGAGTGTGTCTGTGTGCGTTAGTGCATGCCTGTGTGCGTGTGCATGTGTGTGCGTGTGTGTGCGCGCGTGTGTGTGTGAGTGTGTGCGTGAGTGCATACGAGGGTGCGTGTGCATGTGTGTATGTGTGTGCGTGCGTGTGCATGTGTGTATGTGCGTGTGTATGTGTGCCAGCGTGTGTGTATGTGCGCCTGTGTGTGCTTGTGTGTGTGTGCCAGCGTGTGTGTGCCTCTGTGTGCTTGTGTGTGTGTGCGTGAGTGCATGCGTGTGTGCATGTGTGTATGTGTGTGTATGTGAGTGTGTCTGTGTGCGTTAGTGCATGCCTGTGTGCGTGTGCATGTGTGTATGTGTGTGCGTGTGTGTGCGCGTGTGTGTGTGCATGCGTGTGTGTGCCTGTGTGTGTGTGCTTGTATGTGTGTGCATGTGTGTGTGTGTGCGTGAGTGCAAGCGTGTACGTGTGTGTGTGAGTGTGTGTGTGTGCGCGCGTGTGTGTGAAAACTGACTCGCGTATTTAATTGTTTAAAAGGCGCGAGAATCAGCTGATAAATGGTCTATGATCAACGACCTCAAAACAAAAGGGTTGGAGAAGTTCTTTATACAGGTCGACTCTATGTTGTAGAGTGGCTAAGACGTCTGCAGCACCCTCACTTATGGAATGGCCCATGCCCTGAAATAGTCTATTTAAGTAAGGAATTCGAGCCGTAACACTCGAGTGTCATTCTAGTAATATTTAGCAATGACAATTTTTCCATCGCATCTTAAATAAAACAAACTGAGTCATAAGTTGAAACTGGCCCCAGAAGGATCCGGGTGAAATCATTGAGTTTTTTGCGTAAAATCTTAACTACACTTATGAATTATAATACTGAAAATTAAAAACTTCACGTAAATTTATCGGAAAAAAAAATTCAAACTTGCATTTAAAATCAACAACCATCAGACAAAATGGCCGCAATATACCGACAAAAGGATCCGTGAGTTAAAACTGATGGCAGGAAAATAAGCTTTAATAAAGACAAACCCGATAATATTTACTGATTTACGTTTTTTATTGCTAAAAGCCCAAGGCAAATAATCTTTGAACCAGAATTAACAAATTACAAAAAGCCAATGGGAAAGACTATTTCCTCATATCTCATAGCCGCTGAAATTAAGAATTATCTGATTTAAAATGGAGGTGTCTTTTCGTTATCCTGAAGGTCGAATTTGGTAATATCAAACAGTATTAAAATTATGAATTAAGCATTTAACATTCAGTTCATAAATGAAAGAATGAAAACTGCCTAATACCTTTTAGATTAATCTAGAACATCCAAAAATTAATTTTATAGAGGGTGTCCAGAAAGTTCGTGTGCACTTTAAAAATTTATAACTTTGTTTGTATTTGCGATAGAAACAATTTGTAAAAAGGTTTAGAAAGAAGCAAATATATATTTAAATTATTTCTATCACAAATACAAATAAAGTTATGAATTTTTTAATGTGCATATAGACTTTATGGACACCCTGTATTAGACAATTGGTAAAAAAAAATGTTCCCTTGAAATGAAAGAAGTAAATCTATATGTATTAAAGTTTTACTGAAATTTTATTTAAGTTTCCACATGTTCTCCATTATTAGCAATACAAAGGGTAAAACGATTTTGCAGTTCACGAAAAATCATTTACAGTAATGCCTGAAATCACATTAGTTATTTTAAATTTTAAATCTTCTAATGAACTCGGTTTGGTTGCATCCACAATTGTTTTCACATGTCCCCATTAAAAAAAATAATAGAGTCAAATTTGGCGAACGTGGAGGCCAATAAAATGGTCCACCCCTTCCGATCCATCTGTTAGGAAATTCCTGATTTAGAAACTGTCTAACACGCAGAGCAAAGTGACATGAAGTTCGATCTTGTTGAAACATTAAACTTTATACAGATTATTTCTATCCCAAATACAAATGAAGATATAATTTTTTTAAAGTGCACATGGCCACCTTTTATTAGACAATTGGGAAAAAAATGATTTCTTACAAATTAACATATATATCAGAATGTGTACATTAATGACACTACTGTTATAGGTTATAGCAGACAATCAGAAAAAAATAATTTCTTCTAGCATTGAGCATTTTGTTGATTTGTTTTTTTAACGGCATATGAATAGCTTATGGGTCATTTAATGCCGAAATTTAATTTTATTGGGGGAACTGAAGTAATAAATGTATGATATGTTCTTCAACTTTCACAATCAAATACAGGAAGTTCATAAAGTTCGTGTGCACTTTAAAAAATTTATAACTATTTGTATTTGCGAACATTCAACTTATTTATTGAATGACCCTCGTAGAAGTCCTTTTGCTGAAAAATTCACCTTATTTATTGAATGACCCTCGTAGAAGCCCTTATACCGAAAACTTCAGCTTATTTATTGACTGACCCTCGTAGAAGTCCTTATACCGAAAAATTCACCTTATTTATTGAATGACCCTCGTTGAAGTCCTTATAGCGGAACATTCTCCTTATTTATCGAATGACCCTCGTAGAAGTCCTTATACCGAAAGATTCACCTCATTTATTCAATGACCTTTGTATTAGCGTTTTTATGTTGTAATTTTGTTGAAGTTATATTTTAGTATCTCGTTTCATTTCCTTAAGAAATTTTAGATTATTATACAGAGATTAATGTCATAAAGTTATTACATGTTGGTTGTTTGGTAGTATTTTAAATAGATTTAAGAGAAGTTACAACAAATAATTATACACCTTTAAATAAGAGTCCCGACAGGCAATTCAACATTTTCAGCTAGACAAGTGCGACGTGATTACGGTTTTAACAGATTTCAATTCATAGAATATGCAGAGTATTATAAAAAAAAAGTTGAAGTGTTGTATACATGTAATAAAACTATTCATCAAACAAAAAAGTCAGAATACAAGATTAGATTTATGAAAGAACATCGGCCATGAAATCCTGAATTGTGACAAAAGTAATTTTTAGTGATGAATGCAAATTAAAGTCACGTCCTAATGCTAGAGAATATCTAAGAGGACTAAAGAGCAAAAGTGGCGGGTGTGCGTTGTGGTGCAGTGGATATTGACTCGGAACGACAAGTCGGGCAACCGAGTTCGAATTCAAGCTGAATTCGTTGCATTCACCTACGCACAAATACCCTTGGGAAAAGGTATTAATCCGTCTCTTTTCTCTAGTTATGGGCTAAATAATAAAACATTTTGGGTTCCATAGCCTTTGTCGGCAACTAGTCTACCGCAGAAAGCAATGGCAACCGACAGCAGGATAATCTTCTACCCAGTTAGTCATGTCTCTTTCGAGACATGATCGCCCAAAGCGTGTATCACATATGGCACTTAACTGACTGACTGAATATAAAAGTTGGAATCATGATTAAAGCTTCTACTGGTCATAAAGTAGGGGATCTGTTTTCTATCATCATGAAATAATAAACTGATCCCCTACTAATTATACTTAATATAGGAATGTAATGTACTCTATCTCTTCTCCCTCCAGTTATGGGTTAAATAATAGGACAGATTATATCCTACAGCCTTGGTCGGCAACCAGTCTACAGCAGAAAGTAATGGCAACCGACAGCGGGATAATCTTCTACCCAGTTAGTCATGTCTCTTTCGAGACGTAATCGCCCAAAGCGTTTAGCACGTAAGGCACTTAACTGACTGTCTGAATAGAATAATTTAAAACATAATTAAAACCTACTGGGCATAAAGTGGGGGATCGTTTTCTTATTTTTATGAAGTAATAAACTGATATCCCATTAATTATACTTGATAATATATCTCTTCCCCCTCTAGCTATGAGTCAAATAATAAGACAGATTGTGTTCTATAGCCTTGTCGGCAACCAGTCTACCGCAGAAAGCAATGTCAACCTACTGCGGGATAATCTTCTACCCAGTTAGTCATGTCTCTTTCGAGACATGACTGCCCACAGCGTGTATCACGTATGACACTTAACTGACTGTCTGAATAGAATAATTTAAAACATAATTAAAACTTCTACTGAACATAAAGTGGGGGATCGTTTTCTTATTTTCAGTAATAAACTGATCCCCCATTAATTATACTTGATAATATATCTCTTACCCCTCTAGCTATGAGTCAAATAATAAGACAGATTGTGTTCTATAGCATTGTCCTCAACCAGTCTACCGAGACATGATCGCCCACAGCGTGTATCACGTATGGCACTTAAATGACTAGACGGAAAAATAAAGTCAAGTTCATCATGAGATAGCTCTACTTCACAACTGTTATATAGCAATATACAGACAAACACGCATATATATATATATAAAAATATAAGAATATTTTTATTAATGACGATGAACCGTGTAGCCTAGGGAACAGAGAGCGAGAGAGCGCGCTTCTGACGGGTTGACGGGTTGACGGGAGTGTCTCTCTTCACCGGCCGATCTCTGTCTGGTCTCGTCTGTCTCTCTGTCTCGTGAAATCCGTGCGCCGAGGTCTTTTTATAATCTCCAAACCGGGACTTCCGGCTTTGCCTCGCCCACGCACGCCCACGTAATTCTCAGAGACACCTGTTCTGTTTGCCTCTTGTAGCCATTTCCGCTACTGCCGGAAATAAGGTCAAACGAACATCCGTTCCTTTCAACGACCGGAAACGCCCCCGCTTGCATCAGCTTCCTCGGGTGGGCCCAGATTGTTATATTACACAACTTCACATTCCTACTTCGTCACATCCTGTCCCAATAGTATTGTTTTACCTACGAATAAAAGCATGTATTCTAACTTTGTACAACTCAACTAACTTCGTACTCATTCGGATTGCATTCCTGATGATAATATCATTTACCTGGGGTGACACAAGAGGATTGTGGTAGACGGCAAGTTGCTGTGCGGTACAAATGGACTGGATAGTCAACAAACATAATATGAATTTGATATGCAAATCGTTGTATGAAACTGATAGTGCAGAAGTGAATGAAAAAATGGGAAAACACCTTTTAGTAAAGAACTTTCTTCTGAGAAAGTTCGAAAAAGTTTCTTCAGCGAACTGAATACATTATAAAGATTTTCCACGTTGGGATTTGCTTGTCTAAAAGACAACATACCATTGCCAGCTGAATATATGAGTGGGGGTTGTGTATCTGCCGTCAGTTTCACAATAGGGACATTGCATCATCACCTTTTATCACCTGTCAGAATGATATGCATGCTTCAGTGAAGTTAAAGATGTGCACATATGCAAATAGCCATTTTTTGTAGGTGAATGTGGTACATAGTGTCCAAGCTTAAATAGATTCTTAGTTGCAGCCAAATATGTCAACTTGATGGAAAGGAATGCAGTTAAACTGGTGTTTCTTAGCTGGTCGACCGTGAACAGATTTACCTGGCATGACCATCCTAACTGAATTGTTAGACATTAATATACAAGGGAGGGGTCAAAATGTGATCCTATTTCTTTCATTATATAAGGAATAAAAGATACGATCAAACATATCATACATAAAGATATGGTATTTGTCTATATTTCTGAGATGAGGTAGTATTTACAGTATTTACATTATTCGAACTATTGTCCTCATCTTTGTTGCCATTTGTACGACGTTTAATAATAGATCATTCTATTTGTCTATATTTCTGAGATGAGGTAGAATTTACAGTATTTACATTATTCGAACTATTGTCCTCATCTTTGTTGCCATTTGTACGACGTTTAATAATAGATCATTCTATTTGTCTATATTTCTGAGATGAGGTAGTATTTACAGTATTTACATTATTCGGACTATTGTCCTCATCTTTGTTGCCATTTGTACGACGTTTAATAATAGATCATTCTATTTGTCTATATTTCTGAGATGAGGTAGAATTTACAGTATTTACATTATTCGAACTATTGTCCTCATCTTTGTTGCCATTTGTACGACGTTTAATAATAGATCATTCTATTTGTCTATATTTCTGAAATGAGGTAGTATTTACAGTAGTTACATTATTCGGACTATTGTCCTCATCTTTGTTGCCATTTGTACGACGTTTAATAATAGATCATTCTATTTGTCTATATTTCTGAGATGAGGTAGAATTTACAGTATTTACATTATTCGGACTATTGTTCTCATATTCGTTGACATTTGCACGACATTTCGACCGTTGTACGCTCCACCCTTCCTCAGGTGCATGCCTCTTCTTATGTATGCTTACTTTGTGTATTCTTCTATATTTCTGAGATGAGGTAGTATCTACAGTATTTACATTACATTTATGACGTTTCGGCAGTTGTACGCTCCGGCCTTCAGTTCGGTTCGAAATTTTCTAGCACCTGAAGAAGGTTTCAGCGTACAATGGCTGAAACGTCGTACAAATGGCAACAAAGATGAGATCAAGATATGGCTATACAAAAAAAGTTTAACATCCCTTCTTCTCAACATGGTCGTCAGTTTTTACGAATGAAACCATGCATCATAGTTTAGCAAAGCTCAACTAGCTGTTGATGTAGCCAAATCATGACAGTAGTTTTCACTTCGTCATCATCACTTTAATCTTTTCAGATAGAAAATCTCGTTTTCTTTCATTCCATAAAGATCAGAATAGCATTTTAATAAATAAAGAACTCTCCATTATTGGCCTTGTTCCAGACAAATCAAATTCTACATAAGTTTCAATGTGAAATCATTTTTTGGGATATCAAGACATGAATACTTATTAAACTAATTAATTTTTTTTTTAATCATATCACCCCAAGCAAGGCGGTAACGCCACTGATGCGCAGGGGGCTACGTAAGGGTAAAAAGAATGGAAAAGAGAAAGCCGGAAACCACATCCTAAACAGGAAACAAGGGATGAGCCTCTTTACCTATTCAATAGACGTGGGAGGAGTGTGAACCGGGCGATGGATTAGAAAGTATGGGCACTGCATTGGCGGTGGAATTAGACTCGTTCACATAATTCAAACAAAATTCCAAATTTTACGGCTTTGAAACGCTATGCTATACAACTGTTTTATCTTTTCCCCTATATACGTCATCAATTTGATTTCATTTCTCTAAGTGAAAAATGGTGAAAACAATTCAATGTATTGTTGTCTAAAAATTGTGTGAATTTCAGTTTAATATCAAATTCCTCTTCACTTGTAGTCTTCCAATGGCAGTGTTGCACGATCCACGTTTATAAAACTTTGCTCTTTTTAATTTCATAGCAAATGTATCTTCACCAGTAGTTTTACAATGGCAATCTTGCACGTTCTACGGCCGTAAAAGTCAGGCCATTTCAATTCATAGCAAATGCCTCTTAATCAACAATCTTAAAATGGCAGTGTCGCACGATCCTCGTTCGTAAAATTTTGGTCATTTCAATTTAATTGCTAATGCATCTTCACCAGTAGTCTGACGATACCAGTGTTGTACATTTGACGCGTATCAAACTTTGGCCATATCAATTTAATAAAAAACTGCCTCTTCACCTGTAGTCATACAGTGGTAGTGTTACAAGTTCTACGTTCGTAAAACTTTGCTCATTTTAATTTCATAGCAAATGTCTCTTCACCAGTGGTTTTACAATTGCAGTGTTGTACGTTCCAAGTTCGTAAGTCTTGTGTCAGTTCAAGTTAATTCCAATTGCTGCTTCACTATTAGTTTTACAATGGCAGTGTTGCACGTTCCAAGTTAATAAATCTTTGCTCTTTTCAATTTCAAAGCAAATGCTTCTTCAACTAAATACCAGTATTGCACGAACCACGTTTGTAAAACTTTCGACATTTCAATTTAATAATTGCCTCTTCACTAAGATTATTAGAGCAGCAGTATTGTACGTTCCACGTTCATAAAACTGGTCATTTCAGTTTAATACTAAATGCCTCTACACCATTCAGTCATTCCGTTAAATGCCATACATGATTCACGCTTGGCTGATCATGTCTCGAAAGAGACATTACTGATTGGGTAGAAGATCATCTCGCAGTAGGTCGCCATTGCTTTCTGCAGTAAACTAGTTGCAAGCCAAAGCTACAGAACCCAATCTGTCCTGCAATTTAACTCATACCTGGTGGGAGAAGAGATAGATTATATTACATTATTATATTAAGTATAATTAGAGGGGGGTCAGTTTATTACTTCATAGCAATAGAAAACCGGTCCCCCACTTTAGTAGAAGTTTTAATTATGTTTCTATTATATTCAGTTAGTCAGTTACGTGTCATACGTGATACACGTTTGTGTGATCATGTCTCTTTCGAGACATGACTGACTGGGCAGAAGATTATCCCGCAGTAGGTTACCATTGCTTTCTGCAGTAGATTGGTTGCCAGCCAAGGCTATAGAACGCAATCTCTCCTATTATTTAACCCATAACTAGAGTGAAGAGACGGATTAATACCTTTCCCCAGGGTATTTGCGCGTTTAGTGAATGCAACGAATTCAACTTGAATTCGAACTAAGCTCCAAATTGTCTTTCCGAGTTCATATCCACAGCAGCACAACAGTAGTGTTAAAATTGCAATATTGCAGGTTTCACGTTTGTAAAATTTCAGTCCTATCAATTTGATAGCACATTCTCTTCACCAGTAGATATACAATGGCAGTGTTACAAGTTCCACGTTCGTAAAATTTTGCTCATTTCAATTTCATACCAAATGCCTCGTAACCAGTAGTCTGACTCCTACCATGGCAGTGTTGCACGTTCCACGTTCGTAAATCTTTGCTCATTTCAATTCAATTACAAATGCCTTTTCACCAGTAGATTTTCAATTGCAGTATTGCACGTTCCACGATCGTAAAACTTGGTAATTTTAATTCAGTAGCAAATGCCTCCACATCCGTAGTCTTAAAATGGCATCATTCCCCGATCCACGTTCGTAAATTTTTGATCATTTCAATTTAATATTAAAAACCTTTTCAACAGTAGTCTTACAATAGCAGTGTTACAGTTTGAAGTTCGTAAACCTTTGGTCATTTCAGTCTATTAACAAATGCTTTTTCACCAGTTGTATTATATTGGCAAGTTCCACCTTCGTAAATCTTTGCTCATTTTATTTTAATAGAAAATGCCTCTTCACCACGACTTTTAAATGGCAGAGTTGAACGTCTCACGTTTGTAAAACTTTAATCATTTCAATTTAATAGCAAATGCTTCATCACATGTAGTCTCAACATACCAGTGTTACATGTTCCATGTTCATAAAAAAATTGGTCGTGTCAATGTCATAGCAAATGCTTTTTCTCTAGTACTTTTTGGTCATTTCAATTTACTAGCAAATGCATCTTCACCAGTAATCTAACAATCGTAGTGTTCCACGATCAACGTTAATGAAAATTTGGTCATTTCAGTTTAACAGCAAATAGATCTACACCAGCAGTCTTACAAGCGAAGTGTTGCACGTTCCAAGTTTGTACATGTTAGGCCATTTTAATTTGATAACAAATGCTTCTTCACAAGTAGCAATACATTAGCAATGTTTCACGTTCCCCGTTCATAAAACTTTGGTCATTTCAGATTCATAGCAAAATGCCTCTTCACCAATAGTTTTACAGTTGCAGTCTTGCACTTTCAACGTCAGTAACATTTAGTCATTTCAATTTAATTGCAAATATTTCTTCGCCAGTAGTCTTACAATAGCAATGTTGCTCGATTCACGTTCATAAACGTTTGGTGATTTTAGTAAATGCCATTTCAGCAGTAGTCTAACAATAGCAGCGTTGAGCGATGCAAGTTTGTAAAAGTTTTAGTCATTTCACTTTAATAGCAAATGACTATTCACCAGAAGTCTTCCTCATAAAATGGAAGTGTTGCACACTCCAAATTTATAAATCTTCGATCATTTCAATTTCATAGCCAATACTACTTTACAATGGCGGTGTTGAACCGTCCACGTTCGTACAATTTTGGTCATTTCAATTTCAAAGAAAATGAATTTTCATCAGTAGTATAACAATGTTAGTGTTGTATCGTTATACGTTGTCAATCTTTTGACATTTCAATTGAATATCAAACGCCTTCACACTTATCGTTCGTAAAATTTTAATTTAATAGCAAATCTTTCTTCACCATTCGCTTTACAATGACAGTGTTGCACGTTACTCGTTCGTAAAATTTTAATTTAATAGCAAATCTTTCTTCACCATTCGCTTTACAATGGCAGTGTTGCACGTTACTCGTTCGTAAAATTTTAATTTAATAGCAAATCTTTCTTCACCATTCGCTTTACAATGGCAGTGTTGCGCGTTACTCGTTCGTAAAATTTTAATTTAATAGCAAATGCTTCTGCACCATTAGCTTTACAATGGCAGTGTTGTACGTTCCTCGTTCGTAATATTTGAATTTAATAGCAAATGCTTCTTCACCATTAGCTTTACCATGGAAGTGTTGCACGTTAGTGGTTCGTAATATTTGAATTTAATAGCAAATCCCTCTTCACCATTAGCTTTACAATGGAAGTGTTGCACGTTACTCCTTCCTAAAATTTTAATTTAATAGCAAATGCCTCGTCACAATTTATCTTACAATGACAGTGTCGCAGTTTTCACTTTTGTAACACCCAGATGGCTGTCGATACAACCGATTTCTTTACAGATCGCTGTAATCCCCCCGCTGATTACACCGATTTACGTACGATCACCGAAGTATTGTCAAACCCGGTCAGCTCCTAGTTTCTTGGCTGCTTACGTCTACCAGGTCCTGTAAGCTTTTGATGTGCGGTTGGTGTAACGAATGACGACTTGAAATTGTTATTCGAGGTGGTGAGTTCCAATTCGATTCATTATATTCATTTATATGCAAATATTTTTGGGGAAATTACCTATCCACCTTTTTTCTCCTACCAACTATGTGTTATTTAGTAAGACTTGTATCACTAAACTATTATCTCCTCAAGGATTCTTACAATCTAAAACAAAAATAATTTTTCTCTTTTAATAACCAGCAAAGGGTCGATAAGCCATGAAAACACAAAGCGATAAAAAAAAATGTATAAAGTTTTATCGGTAAATTTTTGTTTTGTTTCCCGAAGGCCCTTACCCCTTCAAATCGTTCGAAAACATCCTTATTTCCGTGCAAAAGTAAATGCTGAACTCAAATCGATAATCGTTTATTGACGAAACCTACTTTTTTCAATTTTACAGCCAGAAAAATATCGAACTTCTTTTCGCTGTTTATCTCACCCCATAACCACGGTTCAAAACATGTTATTCACTGCTGAACGACTTCGCGCGTAGTTTGGCGATTTTTCGACCAATTGCCTTCCTTTTTGCTATTCATGCGCGGAAATTAAGTTCCGAACCCAAACAAATCGCGGATTAATTGCTCAAAAGAAATAAACGGGTCGTAATAAGTATCCTACGCCCCAAGTCATTCAGCGGTGAATCAGATATGAAAATGGTCGTAAGGGGTGACATATAGTCCGACTTTTTTGTGGTTGAAAACAGGAAAAATGGTAGATTTCTTCAATAAACAATTATCGATTTGATTTCAGCATATACATTTGCACGTAATTAAGGAAGTTTAGGAAAGATTTGACGGGTGTAAAAAGACCTTCGGGGAACAAAACAAAAATTTACCGTTTTATCTTTGTATCCGTTTTTCACTCTTTTGCAAATTGGCTTAACTCTCACAACAGACCTCAAATAGAATGTCTATATAGAGTCCCTAGCTAAATCCGCTGCTAAGAAGGTCGATTCTCTGTATAGGGCCAGGAGGTTTTTCCCGTCTGAAACAATCCTGCACTTATACAAATCTACCATCCGCCCGTGCATTGAATACTGCTGCCATATCTGATCGGATGCTCCTGCTATCCACCTTGGGGTCATTGACAAAATCCAACAGAGAATCTGTAATATGATCGATCCCGACTTGGCAGATCAGATACAGTCACTTTCTCACCGGCACAATGTGTTCCCCCTGTGTCTCTTTTACAAATACATTCACGGCTTATGCTCTAATGAACTTAGCTTGGGGCTATATGATTATTAAAAAAAAAAATTCTATACTATTACAATGTGGATATAAAGTGGGGGGGGTCAGTTGTACATTACAATCAATATATAAACTGATCCCTCACTTTATGGCCAGAGTCATCCGTCTCTTACCATCCACCTGTGCATTGAATACTATTGCCATATCTGGTTGGGTGCTCCTGCTATCCATCTAGGGGTCCTTGACAAAATCCAATGGAGAATCTGTAATATGATCGATCCCGACTTGGCAGCTCAGATACAGTCACTTTCTCACCGGCACAATGTGTTCTCCCTGTGTATCTTTTACAAATACTTTCACGGCTTCTGCTCCGATGAACTTAGCTCACTGGTGTCCCCTATACATGAATTTACTTAAGCCACAGGATTAGCAACTAGGTCCCAACATTTTACTGTGAAACTAATAAAATGTTTTACTCCATCAGCTTCTTTTCTATCACTTCCCGCCTGTGGAATTCACTTCCGTTTATTTGCTTCCCCGACGGCTACAATCTCCAAGACCGAAGTGGAGAATTGTTCCGTGCCAACACCGTTTTTTCATGATTCGTGTGTGGTTTTTTATGTTAAAAGCAAATTTTGAGGAAATACGAAGCATTTTATGTTAAAAGTAAAGTTAGAGGAACATGCGATGGATTTTCAGAAAGGAAAAAAAAATGATGTACAAACGTCAACATAAATTATGGGTCGTTTATCAAGATGTTGCCATAGCTGAGAGTACTATTTGCATGGGGCTCGTTAGGTTCAGAGGTGAAAATTTTAATCTGAAAGGACCATTACGTGACGCACCTTTTACGAGGATCAAATCAAAATGAAGATTAAAATAATGCGGCACATACAAGACAGAATATCGCAGAGATAGTCACCTCCAAATCTATCTTTAGGCATTTGAAAACAGTTATGAGGATCTCTAAGATACTTCGGGGTCTCACCATTTAGGAAAAGAAAGCTTTCCTGGTGTAATTTACTTCTGAAAAGTAGAAAAAGCAGCCATTTATGAAAAAGACGATTACAGTCGATGAAAAATAGATCATTTACAAGAATTGTTTGTTTCAGTCTTCATTAGGAAAAACTGAATATTCTTTCCCCCTCTCCATTTTATAGGTAGAAGCACATAGATGTATGCCGGGATTTCTTCTTAACCAATGAAATAAGCCGGCTTGAGGGTGCATCTGATTCAATCTCGGTTTGTCTTGTCTTGAGGTCCAAAGGCTATGTTCGCTTGTCATGACTCAGTTTGTCAATCATCACAGACAATCGCTCCTACTCCCCATTTGCATTTGATCAGGCTAGTCAACCTGAAAGCAAAACACTGCGCCTCCTTGGCGTAACTCTCGCAACAGACCTCAAGTGGAATGACTAGATAGAATCCCTAGCTAAATTCGCTGCTAAGAAGGTCCATTCTCTATGCAGGGCCAGGAAGTTTTTTCCGTCTGAAACAATTCTGCATACATACAAATCTATCATCCGCCCGTGCATTGGATATTGCTGCCATATCTGGCCGGGTGCTCCTGCTATCCACTTAGGGGTCCTTGATAAAATCCAACGGAGAGTCTCTAATGTGATAGATCCCGACTTGGCAGCTCGGATATAGTCAGTTTCTCACCGACTCAATGTGGCTTCCCTGTGTCTCTTCTACAAATACTTTCACGGCATCTGCTCCGATGAACTTAGCTCACTGGTGCGCCCTATATATAAATTTACTCGAGCCACAGGATTAGCAACTAGGTCCCACCTTTTTACTGTGAAACCAATAAATTGTAAACGCAAACTCTACTCCAACAGCTTCTTTTCTCGCACTTCCCGCCTGTGGAATTCCCTTCCATTTACTTGCTTCCCTGACAGCTCTGATCTTCAAGAATTTAATTGTAAAGTCAATAGTCATCTCCTATCTCAATAACCTGTATCCTCTCTCATACTCCTTTTTGCGTCCACTCCACTATCATCAGTATTCTCATTCTCTTACCCTCTTCCTGACACCCCCTATAACCTATCACTCTTTCTCATAACTTTCCTAATATGTAACCCCCTGCAAAACAGTGGCAGTTTTGCTTGGGGTGATATGATTATAAAAATACATTCTATATATTTATATTCCAGAGAATGTAAATAAATCTAAAATACATGCATATGTAGCTAATCAGTATTTCATTGACTGATTGATTTTTTTTTACCACTTTTTTTAAATTGACAAAAAATTATTTTGTAAATATAAAAATGGGGATCAATTTTATATTACAATCAATATATAAATTGATCCCTCACTTTATGGCCATACTCATCTTTCTCTTACCCACTTCCTGACACCCATTATAACCTGTCACTCTTTCTCATAACTTTCCTCCTACGTAACCCCCCTGCAAATCAGTGGCAGTAAAATGCCTTGCTTGGGGCGATATGATGATAAAAAATATGTTTACAGTTTCGATTATTACTCTTTTTTTTTTTTTGGTGGACTTCCAGCTCGGCTGCCATTTCCGTATCAGTTATTTCGTTCCGAGATCTAAAGAAAAATTGCTCAAAAATCAAGATGCATTTCGTCTGAAAAAAATTGTATTACTTTTTGAGTCACCCTTGTAAATAGCAGGGTAAATTATACTTTGTAGCCTTGGTTGGCAATTAGTCTAAGAGAAAGAAAACTCTGAGTTCCAAACAATGAGGAAGGCAAGCAGAAATCATTCCAAAGAAGGAAGGAGAGGCAGAGGAAGGCAGCGGATAACATATTTGCAGGGTCTGATCAGGTGGATGACGGAACGGGGGTTGCCAGGAGCAACAGGAGCAAACATACTAAGAGCCACAAGGGATAGGGAGACGTGGAGAGCCATGATCGCCTACGTCATGAAGGGACAGGGCACATAAGAAGAAGAAGAAGAAGAAGAAGAAGAAGAAGAAGAATGAGGAAAGAGAGCCTGGAGAACCTGATACTGACTGGACAGATAGAAGGAAGGAGAGACAGAGGAAGGCAGCGGATAACATATTTGCAGGGTCTGATCAGGTGGATGACGGAACGGGGGTTGCCAGGAGCAACAGGAGCAAACATACTAAGAGCCACCAGGGATAGGGAGACGTGGAGAGCCATGATCGCCTACGTCCTGAAGGGACAGGGCACATAGAAGAAGAAGAAGAAGAAGAAGAATGAGGAAAGAGAGCCTGGAGAACCTGATACTGACTGGACAGATAGAAGGAAGGAGAGACAGAGGAAGGCAGCGGATAACATATTTGCAGGGCCTGATCAGGTGGATGACGGAACGGGGGTTGCCAGGAGCAACAGGAGCAAACATACTAAGAGCCACAAGGGATAGGGAGACGTGGAGAGCCATGATCGCCTACGTCCTGAAGGGACAGGGCACATAAGAAGAAGAAGAAGAAGAAGAAGAAGAAGAAGAAGAATGAGGAAAGAGAGCCTGGAGAACCTGATACTGACTGGACAGATAGAAGGAAGGAGCGACAGAGGAAGGCAGCGGATAACATATTTGCAGGGCCTGATCAGGTGGATGACGGAACGGGGGTTGCCAAGAACAACAGGAGCAAACATACTAAGAGCCACCAGGGATAGGGAGACGTGGAGAGCCATGATCGCCTACGTCCTGAAGGGACAGGGCACATAGAAGAAGAAGAAGAAGAAGAATGAGGAAAGAGAGCCTGGAGAACCTGATACTGACTGGACAGATAGAAGGAAGGAGAGACAGAGGAAGGCAGCGGATAACATATTTGCAGGGCCTGATCAGGTGGATGACGGAACGGGGGTTGCCAGGAGCAACAGGAGCAAACATACTAAGAGCCACAAGGGATAGGGAGACGTGGAGAGCCATGATCGCCTACGTCCTGAAGGGACAGGGCACATAGAAGAAGAAGAATTTAATAAAAAAGAAACAAATCCACGGAGAATTGTTATAACCGGCAACATGAATTTATTTGGTATTAATTAACGATTTTAAATTTATTCTATTTGCAATAATAAAAAAAACCAAAGGCTCACTAAAGATAAACTAATAAGTAAATCCAAAAGATAAAATAAGAATTTTATTCTTGATTCGTCAAAATATAAATATATGACTATCGCCCGGTTCACACTCCCCCACGTCTATTGAACAGGTGAAGAGGCTTATCCCTTGTTTCCTGTTTAGAATGCGGTTTCCGGTTTTTCTTTTCTCTTTTCTAATCTTCTCACTGTTTTTTTTTTTTTCAATTGGAGTAGATAGACTAAACTATCGCCCTGTTCACACTCCACCCACGTCTATTGAACAGGTGAAGAGGCTCATCCCTTGTTTTCTGTTTAGGATACGGTTTCCTGTTTTTCTATTTTCTAATCTTCTCACTCTTATGTAGCCCCCTGCACATCAGTGGCGTTACCGCCTTGCTTGGGGTGATATGATTAAAAAAAAAAAAAAAAAAAATGATTGTTTTTTTTTAAATTCTTTTGAAAAATAGTTGCTCATGACTCTTGACAGCATCCTTTTTGTTTATTGTGAATTACCATGTGCGTTAGGAGCTGTGGTGCAGTGGATATCGACTCAGAACGACAAATCGGGGTGCCGAGTTCGATTTTCAGTTGAAATTCTTGCATTCACTTACACGCAAATACCCTGAGGAAAGATATTAATCCGTCTCTTCCCTCTAGTTATAGGTTAAATTATAGGATAGATTGGGTTCTATAGCCTTGGCTGACAACCAGTCTACCGCAGAAAGTAATGGCAACCTACTGTGGGATAATCATCTGCCCAGTCAGTCAAGTCTCCTTCGAGACATGATCGCCCAAGCATGTATCAGATATGGCACTTAACTGACTGACTAAATATAATAGAAACATAATTAAAACTTCTATGGGCATAAAGCGGGGGATCGGTTTTATATTGTTATGAAGGAATAAACTGATCCCCCACTAATTATGCTTAATATAATAATGTAATATAATCTATTTCTTCTCCCTCCAGTTATGGGTTAAATAACAAAACAGATTGGGTTCTATAGCCTTGGCTAGCAACCAGTCTACCACCGAAAGCAACGGCAACCTACTACAGGATAATCATCTGGTCAGTCATTCATGTCTCTTTCGAGACACGATCGCGCAAGCGTGTATCACGTATGGCACTTAACTGACTGAATTATCATAATTTTTCCGATTTTTTCTACGTAGCTTTAAATTGTTTTCCTTTTCTTAGACAGTCCATATCTGGAGGTAGAAAGAAGAGACTGATTCGTGCATTTCTAAGGGCACAGCGTGAAATTGAACTTCACCGACTACTCGGTATGCTACGTTCATTTCGTGCAAATTGTCTTTTTCTCCGTACCCAGCAATGCTTTAAATGGCAAGGTAGACTGAGCTTTCTACCCTTAGGTTGTCAGCTATTGGATGTCACTCCATTATCCAGCAATTCATCGATAATAGTTGAAGAAGTATCTCTAAAATCTTATGAAACTGACTCAAATTTTTCACTTCATGTACATGACCTGTATGACTTGAATCTACGACAGACCACTTTTCTGACCAATGAAAAGGGAGCGATTTGCAAAACTAAATTAAAAGAGAAATTAACAAGTCAATGCCAAAAGGTTCTTTTATATAAATAGAGAAAGAAAGTTGAATCAGCCAGATGGGAGCAGAGATCAGATAGGACACCGCCACTATGTACTGCAATTTTTCTCCATCACTTTTTCTTCCTCTTCACTTACACGCCGGTCGCAAAAAGAAAAAATAAGAATGAAAACTTTTGGGACGCCCGCGCCTATTCGGCTATAATGGACTATTCCATTACTATGTAAAGTAATGGTGGCATCTACGTAGAAGAGTGTGCCGAGCAGCCGTATCGACAAGTCAGTCGTAGACTTCCGGTGACGACCCGGAAGTACCCATTGCTCATACTACGTCTTACGACGGTTGAGACGATTAATCCTTATTGTTGTATTGGATACTAATAACCTTTGTAAATACTATTTTCACGGAACGACAACTCGGGGAGCCGAGTTCGAATTCCAGTTGAATTCCCTGCGTTCACTTACGCAGAAATACACTTGAGAAAGGTATTAATCTGACTCTTCCCTCCAGTTATGGATTAAATAACAGGACAGGTTGGGTTCTATAGCTTTGGTCGGCAACCAGTCTATCGCAGAAAGCAATGGCAACGTACTGCGGGATAATCATCTGCCCAGCCAGTCATGTCTCTTTCGAGACATGATCGCCCAAGCATGTATCAGGTATGGCACTTAACTGACTAACTGAATATAATAGTTGGAAACATAATTAAAACTCCTACTGGGCATAAAGTGGGGGTCGTTTTTATATTGTTATGAAGTAATAAACTGATACCCCACATATTTAACTTGATATAATAATGTAATATAATCTATCTCTTCTCCCTCCAGTTATGGGTTAAATAACAGGGCAGATTGGGTTCTGTAGCCTTAGCTGGTAACCAGTCTACCACAGAAAGCAATGGCAACGTACTGCAGGATAATTATCTGCCTAGTCAGTCAGGTTTCCTTCGAGACATGATCGCCCAAGCATGTATCAGGTATGGCACTTAACTGACTGACTAAATATAATAGAAACATAACTGAAACTTCTATGGGGATAAAGTGGGGGATCGGTTTTATATTGTTATGAAGTAATAAACTGATCCCCCACTAATTATACTTAATATAATAATGTAATATAATCTATTTCTTCTCCCTCCAATTATGGGTTAAATAACAGAACAGATTGGGTTCTATAGCCTTGGCTGGTAACCAGTCTACCGCAGAAAGCAATGGCAACGTACTGCGAGATAATTATCTGCCTAGTCAGTCATGTCTCTTTCGAGACATGATCGCCCAAGCGTGTATCACCTATGGCACTTAACTGACTGATTATTTCACATCGAACAGTTCCACAGTTAATAATTTAACTTCCTACAAATTATTCTGTTTTATAAATAAGTTTCCACTTATACAAACGAAACAATTTTGTTCTTTCCAACCTTCTGATAATATTATTTGTGGGGAGTTTGGTTATGTTTGGCACAAGGCCGATTTAATAAACATGATCGAGTTCCTTAATTTAGACATTAAGAAGAATAATGTTTTCGCGATTTATGAAATGGAGTGAGGATTTTTTAATATCGTCATGGATTGTCACGAAAATGTAATTTTAACTTTTTATGTAAAATATGATATTGAGAAATTGATATGAAACTGGTAACAGAGAAGTGCAAGTGATAGAAAAACGAGAAAGAAATAGTGAAGCGATTAAAACGAATCCCGTCATATGGCTTTTTGTAGAGCAGACGAAAACAGTTCCGCATAATCCCTCAGATAATATTAAATGCTGATGCTTACAAACCGACCAAAAATCAAAGAGAATGCACTGAGCAGTCTGGGCAGACTAGAAAGCAACCGGTATGGAGACAGACTTCGAAGAACGATGAGGAGAAATATTGTCTACAACTAATGTTGCAAGTATGAAAATATTTGAAAAAACTTAGTAAAAAATGGGAGGATATTTTTTTTTTTTTTTTATAAGCGTTTCACCCCCCCCCCCCCCGAGCAAGGCATGTCACTGCCACTACTGTGCAGGGGGCTACGTAGAGTGGAGAAAGGCTGATTAAATATAGGAAATGACAGAGGGTGGGTGATAGGCGGGTAAGGATACCGAGAATGAGGGTTGGGTAGATGAGAGTGTTCTGAGAATAGTTGGGAGTTAGTGTGATAGGAGGTGTCTATTGACCCTACATTTAAACACCTGGAGATTGTAACTGTCGGGAAAGCAGACTTGTGGAAGGGAGTTCCACAGGCGGGAAGCGCGAGAAAAGAAGCTGTTGGAGTAGAATTTACGGTTACATCTTATTTGTTTAACTGTATCTGAGGCCAAAAATTAGTACAAGGCTGGACGTCACACAATTATAGCCTTTTGCTGTCAAAAGACATAATTTCGCGACACGTACTTGGTGAAGCCGCTTCAGCATAATTTTTATTGTCAAGTAGCGAGTTCGATCCGCACTTATGGCCTTGTAATAAGTTATGCTTTTAATATCTACGAAATTTTCATTATTTATTCTTACGGTAGCAGACCAAAATCAATATAGTTTTTTAAAAACTTTTTCAGCTAACATGTAGTGGGAAAAGTATATTCAATCAGTTGTTAAGTCTACCGTGAAGAAAATTCGTTCTCTATGTTGTGATTCTCGCCAAAATTTATCTTACATAGTTATAAGTCTATTATTATCTCATGCGTCGAACATTGCTGCCACATCTGGACAAGTCCTCCCGTTCATATATAGAGATTCTTGATAAAATCCAAAGAATCCGCAATGTTATTAGCTCTGACCTGGCATCTTGGGTTAAGTCTTTTTCCGACCGCCGCAGCTTAGCTTCCCTTTGCCTTTTCTATAAATAATTTCGTGGTAATTTATTCTGATGAACTATATTTCAGATGCTACTTTTTTTATCCCCCGCCACACCACAAAGACAAACTGTATAAATAGGATCAAGTGAAAACTTCATTAAGACTTCGGGGCACTATGGTGGCTGTATCAAGAACGGTAAGTAAAAATCTCATTTTTGGTGTAAGCGATACAGTGGTATGTTTGGGTCAGTAACTGTGGCTAGCTAAGTTTTAAGATAAGGCGGATTGAGGACCAGCCGTAATGTAGCTTTTTTTGTGTTTTCTTTTTTAACACTTGAGAATACTATCTGCTGTGACCTTGGATATGCAAACGGTTACCCTCACTTTTGTGACACGATAACTAGGCATATATGTACTTTATTATAATAGATTAAAATAGAAAATGGTTAAGAATAGAAAATAGTTTAAAAACATATTTAACAAAAGTGAAAAAAGAAGAGGAAAAAAAATAAATAAATAAACGCTTTTTCTTTTATGAGGAAAATTGTGGAAGAGACAAGGGTATCCGATTACTGTTTTAAATCCTACCACTCCTCCGGTAAATGTTTGACTCAGTGATTTAATGTGATAAAGAGATAAGTTCAGGAGATAAAAGTTCAGGAGGTGGGTTTTCGAATGACCAGGTCAAAGGCTGTCTTTTACTGTATCTTGACCACACATTAAGAATTTTCCGGCGGAAGCTTTATTAAGATAAAAAAAAAAGATAACTGAAATTTCAGACTTACAGTCGCCAATGTTTATCACCGGTGGTCTAAAGCATTTCCGGATTTACGAATTCATTTTAAATAAATAGAGGTTAGTGAGTTTAAAGTGAGTTCCGCCGGGCGTGTGCTTGAAGTAGGAACCTCCGTTCGTCTTGTTTCTGTCAGTTCGGATTTGTTGATCTCCATTAATTAGAGTTAGAGCTGAACGTCACATCGCCTGCCCCCAACCTAACTCTAAACGAAATAAAGCATCGTTTCAGCTCATTCAAGTTGTGGAAGTTCGTTCCTTGTATCTTGTACCCCCAGCTTGAGGCTCCGACTTTTTCAACAAACTCCCAGCAAATATCACAGCGTGGAGAACTGCCGCCGGAGAAAATGTTCGGACCGACCGTTGGTGTGTTACACTTTTGACTTGTGTCACTTTATTGCTTTCTGCGATGGTATCTAAACTTTATGAATTTAAGCGCAGTACTCAAATGGCTGGAGGTAACCGTATGTTTTATCCTAATGATTTCTTCTATCACACTTCTCGCTTGTGGAACATTCTTCAACTTCCTACTTTCGTGTCGACTTTGATCTTCAAAAATTTAAATCAGTCAGTTAAATGCCATACGTGAAACACGCTTGGGCGATCATGTCTCGAAAGAGACATGACTGACTGGGCAGAAGATTATCCCGCAGTAGGTTGCCATTGCTTTCTGCGATAGACTGGTTGCCAGCCAAAGCTATAGAACCCAATCTGTCCTGCTATTTAACCCATAACTGGAAGGAAGAGACGGATTAATACCTTTCTCAAGGGTATTTGCGTGTAAGTGAATGCAATGAATTCAACTGGAATTCGAACTCGACTCCTCGATTTCTCGTTCCGAGCCGATATCCACTGCACCACAACGCACATCCAAATTTAAATGCAATGTCAAAATATATCTTTCCTTAAAGCTTGTACTGCTATCGACCGCTCTTCTAATTATCTCATATTCTCTGACACTCAGTAACCTCTTTCTCCTTAATGGTTTTATTGCCTTCCTTGGGGTGAAAATGAACCAGTCAGCAATCAATAACATCGCAAAATAAATACTGTGAAGAAGAATAAATCTATTCAAATTTTGGCATTTTTTCATATTTTCATTAGTTCTTAGTTGCACAGTCTTTGAAGAGCGGGTCAGTACATTACATTGAGAAGTATTTTGTTTCACCCTTGTGTAACTTACGATCAAATATGGTGGCTTCTTTTTTATGTCGCAAGGCTACGGCTATATCACGTTGAAACTCCAGTTCACAAACGATCACCGAAAATAAGCAACGTCGAAACTTGGTGAGCGCGTAGCTAGCTTAACACTTGCGGTTACTAACTATTGTGAGCTTGGATATGAAAAGGAATAATAACTCGAAATTGTTAATCAGATAACTGAGTTTCAATTCCAGTTGGGTTCGTTATATTAATTTATAGGCAAATAACTTTGTGGAGGATATGAACCCACCTTTCCCCGCCAGCTGTTTGTTAATTAGTAAGACATTCAGTCAGTCAGTTAAGTGCCATACAATATACACGCTTGGGCGGTCATGTCTCGAAAGAGACATGACTGACTAGGCAAAAGATCTTTCCCGCAGTAGTTTGCCATTGCTTTCTGTGGTAGACTGATTGCTAGCCAAGGCTATAGAGCCAAATCTGTCCTGCGATTTAACTCATACCTGGAGGGAGAAAAGATAGATTATATTACATTATTATATTAAGTATAATTAGTGGAGGATCGGTTTTCTATTGTTATTAAGTAATAAACTTAATAACAATAGAATCAGTTTATTACTTAATAACAACAGAAAATTGTTATTAAGGGATCAGTTTATTACTTAATAACAATAGAAAACCGATCCCCCACTTAATGCCCAGTATGTTTTAATTATGTTTCCAACTATTATATTCAGTCAGTCTGTTAAGTGCCATACCTGATACACGATTGGGGGATCATGTCTCAGAAAAGACACGACTGACTGGGCAGAAGATTATCCCACAGTAGGTTGCCAGTCAAAACTATAGAACCCAATCTGTCCTGTTATTTAACCCATAACTGGAGAGAGAAGAGATAGATTATATTACATTATTATATTAAGTATAATTATTAGGGGATCAGTTTATTACTTCATAACAATAGAAAACCGATCCCCCACTTTATGCCCAGTAGAAGTTTTAATTTTGTTTCCAACTATTCAGTCAGTCAGTTAGGTGCCATACGTGACACACGCTTGGTCGATCTAGGCCAAAGATTTTTTCCGCAGTAAGTTGCTATTACTTTCCACAGAAAGGAAATTAAGACATTCTTCTTCATCTATGTGCCCTGTCTCTTCAGGACCTAGGTGATCATGGTTCCACCTATCCCTTAACGAACGCTGATCTTAACTATTGCTGACAGGTTCTTATAATTTAAACCAGTTAAAAGAAAAAAATCTTCGATTAATTCATGTTTTGCTTTTTATTTATTTTTTTTTTTTTTTACAAATATTTTCTTTCAGAGTGACATTATTTAGTATTCTTTGTGTCAAGTTTGTAAAAGAATAGGTTTAAATTGAATCTAAAATGTAATTTTTTTCTCTCCCTTCTTTAATGTAAAAATATTTATAGCGTTTTTGCCTGCCCTCCCCATTCCACTAGCAAAAAAAAAAAAAAAAAAAAAATACCGCGCGCTACCATGTGTAGTTCCGTGCCGATAGATTAAAGATGTTCTGGAGATAGCCAAAGCAAGTCAAAAGATTTGTCTTTGTAAAATGTCGAAAATGCAAGGAAATTTCATTCTTTTGACTCCTGGTAACGAACGCTGATCTTAACTATTGCTGACAGGTTCTTATAATTTAGACAAGTTAAAAGACATTATTATCTTTAAAAAATGTTTTTTTTTTGCTCTCTATAATTATTTTATGGCTTTAGATAATCTGCAAATAATTATTTTATGGCTTTAGATAATCTGCAAATAATTGATAAACCGAAGAAAACAACGCAACAAATCAATAAAATACTGATTAATATAAATTAATATAAACTAACCTGACCACAAAGTGAGGGATCAGTTTATATATTGATTAGATAGAAAACGACGCAATAAATCAATAAAATACTGATTAATATAAATTAATATAAACTAACCTGACCACAAAGTGAGGGATCAGTTTATATATTGATTAGATAGAAAACGACGCAATAAATCAATAAAATACTGATTAATATAAATTAATATAAACTAACCTGACCACAAAGTGAGGGATCAGTTTATATATTGATTGTAATATAAAACTGATCTCCCACTTTATATATCCACATTATAATTATTTCTTTGTCTATCAAATTCTGATTAGATATGAATTCACTTCTACTCCCCAGCTATGGGTTAATTAGTAAAATTTATATCACCAAATCCTTATAGACCCCAGAAAATATTAATCTAAAAATATTTTCTGACCTTAAAAACCCGCAAAGTGTTGATAAGCCGTATAAATCAAATCAATCAATGAAATACTGATTAGCTACACAGGCGTGACTTTGAAGATTTATTTACATTCTCTGGAATATCAATGCATGGCAAGTACCAGAACTAAAATGAGAGCGATCAGTTCATATATTGATTATAATAGAGAATTGATCCCCCATTTCATATCCACATTATAAATTCTTATTTGTTTATCAAATTCTGATTAGATATGAATCCACCTCGTCCATTAATCTATATAAATATAAATGGATAGAAACTAGCGTGGTCACAAAGTGAGGGATCAGTTTATATATTGATTATAATAGAGAATTGATCACCCATTTTAAATCCACATTATATTTGTCAAATTCTGATTAGGTATGAATTTGCCTCGTACGTCAATCTAGAATATAAATGTATAGAAACTAGCATGGCCACAAAGTGAGGGACTATTTTATTTATTGATTATAATATGGAATTGATTCCCCTCATTGTATCCACATTAAAATTTCTTATTTGTTCATCAAATTCTGATTAGGTATGAATTCACCCCTTCTCCCCCGCTATGGATTAATTAGTACAGGAAATTTTGGAGACTCTTTTTGCAATGAAATACACATTGATTTGGAAATTCTTGCAAAAACCAAATAATTGTTACATTTTAATTATCATCTCACCGCCCACAAACTGTTCTCCGACAGGCAATATGGATTCCGATTTGACAGGTCCACAGCCGACCTGCTAACAACTGTAACGGAGTACATGCTACAGGCCCTTGATGAGTCTGACGAGGCTCGCGCGGTTGCTCTGGACATCTCCAAGGCTTTCGACCGGGTTTGGCACCCTGGCCTCCTATGCAAACTACGCGGTTATGGTATTACCGGTCGCCTGCTTGACCTAATCCAATCTTTCTTAAATAACCGCAAAATGAAGGTCGTTCTGAATGGGCGTGCCTCTTCGTCCTACAGCACGAATGCTGGTGTCCCACAAGGCTCTATCCTGGGCCCGACGCTCTTCCTTATTTTCATCAACGACCTCCCAGATGAGATCAAGTCCCAAGTAGGCATCTACGCAGATGACACGACAATATACTCCAGCTCCAGTAAGAAACCTGTCGTGGCGGACAGACATAATCTCGCTGCTGACCTTGAGCGGGATCTACACTCTGTGGTGAACTGGGGCAAGAAGTGGCTTGTCAACTTCAATTCCTCTAAGACCAAGCTGTTGTCTGTCAACCATTACAGGCAACCTTTTCTGCCTCCCATAAGCATGGACCAGATGATTCTCCCGGAGAGTAATACACTACGTCTCCTCGGACTTACCCTGTCCTCAGACCTCAAATGGAAGCACTATATTGAATCCATAGCAAAATCTACTGCTAAGGTGGTTGGGTCACTATGTCGATCCAGGATGTTTTTTCCACCTGAATCCATCCTGCATATATACAAGTCAACCATCCGTCCGTGCATGGAGTACTGCTGCCATTTATGGTCAGGTGCCCCTGCCGTTCTCCTCAGTGTTCTTGACAAGCTCCAAAGGAGAGTCTGTAATGTGATAGGTACTGATCTGGCGACTCGACTGCAGCCACTTTCCCATCGTCGAAATGTGGCCTCCCTCTGCCTCTTCTATAAATACTTTCATGGCTTCTGCTCGGATGAGCTTAAGTCACTGATGCCTCCTCAACAGGTGTTTACCCGTGCAACCAGACTGGCAACTGAGTCCCACCCATTCACAGTCAGGTTAGCCAAATGCAGATGACAATTCTACTCCTGCAGCTTCCTCTCTCGCACTTCCCGCCTGTGGAACTCACTCCCGTATTCTTGCTTTCCTGACGGCTACGACCTCCAGAAATTTAAAAGCAAAGTTAATACTCACCTACTAACCACTGGACTCTAGCTCTCTCCCCTCCCCTGTATAATCTTCACTTTCTCTCCGCCCATGTATCTGTCATTGCACCAGCTTTCTCAGCTTTCTATTGTTCCTTTCTAACTAGCTTGTACTCCTCACTCTTTTCTAATTAATCTTTCTACATTTATGTAACCCCCTGCACATCAGTGGCGTTTCTGCCTTGCTCGGGGTGAAATGATTAAAAAAAAAAAAAAAAAAAAAAACTACTTTAGAATTTTTTTACAAAATCGTAGTTTTTTTTTTTTTTACTTTTTTTTTTTTACATCTGTTAACCCACTTTTATTAATTTTAAGGAATTTAGAAAAAACTTTTGCACCCCTATAATGTCTATATTATTTAAAAGCAGAACTCATTGGAGTGTTAATTTTAATTAAAATAATTTATGCAGTTTCAAATCCTTTAAATTTCTGCATTACTTTGACTCAGGTGATATTGTTTTCAAGTAAAAACTATATTTACTAATCATTAATAGAAAAGCTTAGTACAAATCATCAAAAACCAATAGTTTTAAAAGAGTTTTTAATTATTTTGTATATGTTCCGATTTTTGAAAATATGGATGTCCATATTCGACTTTATTAGAAAATAACAGCGATGACAATAGTAAATTTAATATTGGAATTTCCCAATTTTAACTGATAACAATATTGTGACGCCGGCGAGAAAAAGGAACACAAACACAGATGAAAAGGTTCTAAACTTGTATTTTACAGGAAAAGAGAGAAACGAAGAAAGGATAGTCTCTTGCAAACAGTCAGGTTTGCGGAACTTATCTGAAAGATGCGCCATTTAACAGTTTATATTTCCTGTGTCGTTATGTCTGGGTTGCAGATATAGAGCCATGACTTCTGTGCTTCAGTTGCTGTCAAATCCTCTCACGTATCCTGGGTCTAGATGACGGAGAGCAGACGGGGACGTCTTGTCTGTAAGGTCACAACAAGCAAAAGATAGAGGGACTTTGTAAAACCCGCTCACGTGTGGAGTTTGTTTTTCATCCAATCACGGGGCACCCAGTTGGCGACTCCGTAATAATTTGTATATTAAAGCCAAATTATCTAAAATGCAATAAAACATTAAATTATGCAGAATATATTCTTAAATTTTAATAAATTACTTAAATATCCTAAAAATTGTGCTCATTTTATAGTTTTATTATTTTTGCAGTAATGGCCACCGTGGAAAAACAGTTAACTTAATAAACACCTGTCTGTCATCACGCTGTCAGCATGTCAACACTTTAAATAATCAGTTACCGCAGTGTAAAGATAATGCATTTCTGCGATATGTTAAACTCAACGTGATTAATATTACTTTCAAATCTGATTAATACTTAATAAAGAGAACCACACTGCTAAGAACAAGGGATAAAAATAGTCTTTTATATATGTGTGTGTGTGTGTGTGTGTGTGTGTTGGGTGTGTGTATGTATATATATATATATATATATATATATATATATATTAACGAAACTTGCTTATAAACAACCGACAATTTGAAAGGATTTGTTTGAACATTATTTTTGATCGATACTAGTATTTAGGTAGATATTCTGTTTATAATCAAACAGTATTATATATTTATATCTACCGGCCTGATTATTTAAGATAATCATCATGTTACGGAAATTAACGAAGATTAACGAAACTGGCTATAAACAGCCGACAATTTGAAATGATTTGTTTGAACATTATTTATTATCAATACTCGTATTTAAGTAGATATTCTGTTTATAATCAAACAGTATTATATATTTATTTCTACCGGCCCGATTATTTACGATAATCATCATGTTACGGAAATTAACGAAACTTAGTTATAATCAACCGACAATTTAAAATAATTTGTCTGAATATTATTTTTGATCGATACTCATATTTAAGTAGATATTCTGTTTTTAATTAAACAGTATTATATATTTATATCTATTGGCCTGATAATTTACGATAAATTTTTATTACGAAAATGTGTGTCATTTGGCAGGATTCGAACCTGCGACCCCTATCCACATAGGGGAAGCTACCATGTGATCTGGCGCGTCTTAGACCTATCGACCACGAACGGCGATCATTCTAAACAAAGTCAAATCAAGCCTATATAACACAATTTTCGATTCATCGCAATAACCATATCTGCTCTGAAATGTATCGTAATGTCAACAAATGTAAACATGCTACGAAAATTAACGAAGATTGACGAAATGGTTATAAACAACCGACAATTTGAAATGATTTGTTTGAACATTATTTTCGATCGATACTCATATTTAAGTAGATATGATGTTTTTAATTGAACAGTATTATATGTTTATCATATATCTACCGGCCTGATTATTTACGATAAATTTTTATTACGAAAATGTGTGTCATTCTGTAGGATGACACACATGCATTTAATTAATCTACTTAAATATGAGTATCGATCAAACATAATGTTCAAACAAATCATTTCAAATTGTCGGTTGTTTATAACCAAGTTTCGATAATATATATATATATATATATATATATATATATATATATTATAAATTATGTTTTAGAACATGTACATAATTTCTTCTATATATGTCCTCTTCCCTACAATCATATGTTTGTTTCAGTGTTTCACTTAATTACCAATAACCCCAACCAACCCCCACGACAACAACGAACCAAATATAAACAGAGAATGATTCCAAACCATTATTTCCCCTGAGGAAGTGTTTAAATCCAAACACTGAAACAAACATATGATTGTAGGGAAGAGGACATATATAGAAGAAATTATGTACATGTTCTAAAACATAATTTATAATAAATATTCACTGCTCTATACATCATATATCGACCACTGTTTTAAATTAATGTTTTGGACGGAAAATTTTTTTTTCTTTTTTTCTCTCCTCATTCTATACTCACTCGGATATATATATATATATATATATATATATATATATATATATATATATATTTTAATCGTATCACCCCAAGAAAGGCGGTAATGCCACTGATGTGCAGGGGGCTACATAAGAGTAAAAAGATTACGTAGAAGAGAGTGAAGAGGAAGACGAACCAGTTAGAAAGAAGCAAGGGAAGGATGGGAATACAGATGGGATGACAGTTGCAAAGATGGAGAGAAAGGAAAGGATATACGGGGTGGTGAAAGAACTAGAGTCAAGTGGTTAATAGATTACATTTAAATTACTTTAGGTTGTAGCTGTCAGGAAAGTAAGAATATGGAAGCGAGTTCCACAGGCGGGAAGTGCGAGAGAATATATATATATATATATATATATATATATATATATATATATATTTCGTTAATCTAATATGCCATATTTTTATTTTTATTTTTATTTTATTTATTCATTTATTTATTTATTTTGACTGCCTGGACTATACGTTATGCGAAACAAGGAATTTTCGTGTTTCATATTTCTAACATTAAAAGCATACGAAATAGTTTGACAAGATCTGTACTTAAATATATTTATTAACTTTAGTAACGTTTCAGTGCATATCCCACAATGCAACAAAGACCAACGACAGACTTGACACCAGACAAAACTGAATATCTATATTAACAATATTATAACAACGTTATATTAGTAACGATACTCACTCTTTTAAGCATGCCCGACAAGAGAAAAGAGAAAGAGATTTTGTGTGGATGTGTGTGTGTGTTGTGTGTATGTCTACGTGTGTATGTGTGGGTGTGTAAGAGCGCGTGTGTGTGTGTGTGAGCGCGCTTAGGCGCGTGCATAATGTTAGTATGACAAAAAACATTCAGAGTGGACAAGCAATTACATATTCATTACATTAAAGATAAAAGTATTGATAGCCGATTTCGTGCTATCCCGAAATACAATGAACCATTACCAGGTGCTTCATTCGCTCGTTAATCAGACCGTCTTTTTGAGGAGAAAACATTATTTTGCCAGCAAAAAGTACCAAAGCCTTGAAGGAACAAAAGATATTTGTGCCTTTATGGGCGCGATTACGGGCCAGATTTTTGGAAAATGGCCAAATTGAACAACCCAAATTTACTCCCTCTGTCCAATCTAAAACTGGCTTAAGTCATGTCAGATGGATAATCTGGTAAAGAAGAGGTTAAAATTAGTTGTTATTTAAAGACAAAGCAAGAATGCTCGGCTTAGGGAGTCTTTTAAATTGTCATAAATCAACTGTATTACCCTCAAATAAGGAAGTAAATCAACTGTCTTCCCCCAGAGACCCAGGGACATAGTAAGCCGAGCTTACGCATATGGTAAGACGGCGAAAGTATGAAACACCCATTGGAGGTAAAACTAGCTTTTTCTTCTTCTATGTGGCGTGTCACTTCAAGACGTAGATGTTCATGACCCTCCACGTCTTCCTATCCCTTGTGTCTCTTAACAACCCTTTTCCTGTTCCGTCATACATCTGCTCAATTCCATCAAGTATGTAACGCGTTGCTTTCCCTTGTCTCTCCTTCTCTCTATCCTTCCTGTGAGGATCATATTCTCCAAGCCTTCCTTCCTCATTACATGTCCCAGAAACTTCAGCTGTCTTTTCCTCTATTCAATGAGAAAATCTTACTAACCATAAATCCAAGTCAAAGAGCCGTATGGTTTTTGCCTTGTAGAGATTTATTAAGTACAGATTCAGTGTAGCACAAGGACACAATTATGGAGCACCGAGTTTTCTTGTAGTTTATATGTAGTTCATTCCTTCCGTTTTTTTTTGTTTTTTTTTTTCAGTAATCTTCTGCAAGAGATCTTGTAGCTCCAAAATTACTACACAGCATCACATTACTTCAGTGCATGGCTTAGATGTGGCACAAGGCCAAACATTAGAGCACCCAGTGAATATCGAACTCGCTACTCACTCATAATTGATTAAGCGAGACAAGCTTGTAAAGTACTACACAGCATCGCATTTCTTCAGTGTATGGCTTTGACGTTGCACAAGGCCAAATATTAGAGCACCCAGTGAATATCGAACTCGCTACTCACTCATAATTGATTAAGCGAGACAAGCTTGTAAAGTACTACACAGCATCGCATTACTTCAGTGTATGGCTTTGACGTTGCACAAGGCCAAATATTAGAGCACCCAGTGAATATCGAACTCGCTACTCACTCATAATTGATTAAGCGAGACAAGCTTGCAAAGTACTACACAGCATCGCATTACTTCAGTGTATGGCTTTGACGTTGCACAAGGCCCAAAATTAGAGCACCCAGTGAATATCGAACTCGCTACTCACTCATAATTGATTAAGCGAGACAAGCTTGCAAAGTACTACACAGCATCGCATTTCTTCAGTGTATGGCTTTGACGTTGCACAAGGCCAAATATTAGAGCACCCAGTGAATATCGAACTCGCTACTCACTCATAATTGATTAAGCGAGACAAGCTTGCAAAGTACTACACAGCATCGCATTTCTTCAGTGTATGGCTTTGACGTTGCACAAGGCCAAATATTAGAGCACCCAGTGAATATCGAACTCGCTACTCACTCATAATTGATTAAGCGAGACAAGCTTGTAAAGTACTACACAGCATCGCATTACTTCAGTGTATGGCTTTGACGTTGCACAAGGCCCAAAATTAGAGCACCCAGTGAATATCGAACTCGCTACTCACTCATAATTGATTAAGCGAGACAAGCTTGTAAAGTACTACACAGCATCGCATTTCTTCAGTGTATGGCTTTGACGTTGCACAAGGCCAAATATTAGAGCACCCAGTGAATATCGAACTCGCTACTCACTCATAATTGATTAAGCGAGACAAGCTTGTAAAGTACTACACAGCATCGCATTTCTTCAGTGTATGGCTTTGACGTTGCACAAGGCCAAATATTAGAGCACCCAGTGAATATCGAACTCGCTACTCACGCATAATTGATTAAGCGAGACAAGCTTGCAAGTACTACACAGCATCGCATTTCCTTTAAGTGCTGCTCGGCACTGACGTTGCACAAGGCCAAATATTAGAGCACCCAGTGAATATCGAACTCGCTACTCACTCATAATTGATTAAGCGAGACAAGCTTGTAAAGTACTACACAGCATCGCATTTCTTCAGTGTATGGCTTTGACGTTACACGAGCCAAATATTAGAGCGCAGTGAATATCGAACTCGCTACTCACTCATAATTGATTAAGCGGAATAAGCTTGTAAGTACTACACAGCATCGCATTTCTTCAGTGTATGGCTTTGACGTTGCACAAGGCCAAATATTAGAGCACCCAGTGAATATCGAACTCGCTACTCACTCATAATTGATTAAGCAAGACAAGCTTATGAAAGTACTACACAGCATCGCATTACCTTTGGTGTATGGCTTTGACGTTGCACAAGGCCCAAAATTAGAGCACCCAGTGAATATCGAACCTTTACTCACTCATAATTGATTAAGCGAGACAAGCTTGCAAAGTACTACACAGCATCACCTTCTTCGTGTATGGCTTTGACGTTGCACAAGGCCCAAAATTGATACCAGTGAATATCGAACTCGCTACTCACTCGCAATTGATTAAGCGAGACAGAAGCACAAAGTACTACACAGCATCGCATTTCTTCAGTGTATGGCTTTGACGTTGCACAAGGCCAAATATTAGAGCACCCAGTGAATATCGAACTCGCTACTCACTCATAATTGGTCAAGCGGAACAAGCTTGCAAGTACTACACAGCATCGCATTTCTTCAGTGTATGGCTTTGACGTTGCACAAGGCCAAATATTAGAGCACCCAGTGAATATCGAACTCGCTACTCACTCATAATTGATTAAGCGAGACAAGCTTGTAAAGTACTACACAGCATCGCATTACTTCAGTGTATGGCTTTGACGTTGCACAAGGCCCAAAATTAGAGCACCCAGTGAATATCGAACTCGCTACTCACTCATAATTGATTAAGCGAGACAAGCTTGCAAAGTACTACACAGCATCGCATTACTTCGAAGTGTATGGCTTTGACGTTGCACAAGGCCCAAAATTAGAGCACTCAGTGAATATCGAACTCGCTACTCACTCATAATTAAGCGAGACAAGCTTGCAAAGTACTACACAGCATCGCATTACTTCAGTGTATGGCTTTGACGTTGCACAAGGCCCAAAATTGAGCACTCAGTGAATATCGAACTCGCTACTCACTCATAATTAAGCGAGACAAGCTTGCAAAGTACTACACAGCATCGCATTTCTTCAGTGTATGGCTTTGACGTTGCACAAGGCCAAATATTAGAGCTGCCAGTGAATATCGAACTCGCTACTCACTCATAATTGATTAAGCGAGACAAGCTTGCAAAGTACTACACAGCATCACATTTCTTCAGTGTATGGCTTTGACGTTGCACAAGGCCAAATATTAGAGCACCCAGTGAATATCGAACTCGCTACTCACTCATAATTGATTAAGCGAGACAAGCTTGCAAAGTACTACACAGCATCGCATTACTTCAGCGTATGGCTTTGACGTTGCACAAGGCCCAAAATTAGAGCACTCAGTGAATATCGAACTCGCTACTCACTCATAATTAAGCGAGACAAGCTTGCAAAGTACTACACAGCATCGCATTACTTCAGTGTATGGCTTTGACGTTGCACAAGGCCCAAAATTAGAGCACTCAGTGAATATCGAACTCGCTACTCACTCATAATTAAGCGAGACAAGCTTGCAAAGTACTACACAGCATCGCATTTCTTCAGTGTATGGCTTTGACGTTGCACAAGGCCAAATATTAGAGCACCCAGTGAATATCGAACTCGCTACTCACTTATAATTGATTAAGCGAGACAAGCTTGCAAAGTACTACACAGCATCGCATTTCTTCAGTGTATGGCTTTGACGTTGCACAAGGCCAAATATTAGAGCACCCAGTGAATATCGAACTCGCTACTCACTCATAATTGATTAAGCGAGACAAGCTTGTAAAGTACTACACAGCATCGCATTACTTCAGTGTATGGCTTTGACGTTGCACAAGGCCCAAAATTAGAGCACCCAGTGAATATCGAACTCGCTACTCACTCATAATTGATTAAGCGAGACAAGCTTGCAAAGTACTACACAGCATCGCATTACTTCAGTGTATGGCTTTGACGTTGCACAAGGCCCAAAATTAGAGCACTCAGTGAATATCGAACTCGCTACTCACTCATAATTAAGCGAGACAAGCTTGCAAAGTACTACACAGCATCGCATTACTTCAGTGTATGGCTTTGACGTTGCACAAGGCCCAAAATTAGAGCACTCAGTGAATATCGAACTCGCTACTCACTCATAATTAAGCGAGACAAGCTTGCAAAGTACTACACAGCATCGCATTTCTTCAGTGTATGGCTTTGACGTTGCACAAGGCCAAATATTAGAGCACCCAGTGAATATCGAACTCGCTACTCACTCATAATTGATTAAGCGAGACAAGCTTGCAAAGTACTACACAGCATCGCATTTCTTCAGTGTATGGCTTTGACGTTGCACAAGGCCAAATATTAGAGCACCCAGTGAATATCGAACTCGCTACTCACTCATAATTGATTAAGCGAGACAAGCTTGCAAAGTACTACACAGCATCGCATTACTTCAGCGTATGGCTTTGACGTTGCACAAGGCCCAAAATTAGAGCACTCAGTGAATATCGAACTCGCTACTCACTCATAATTAAGCGAGACAAGCTTGCAAAGTACTACACAGCATCGCATTACTTCAGTGTATGGCTTTGACGTTGCACAAGGCCCAAAATTAGAGCACTCAGTGAATATCGAACTCGCTACTCACTCATAATTAAGCGAGACAAGCTTGCAAAGTACTACACAGCATCGCATTTCTTCAGTGTATGGCTTTGACGTTGCACAAGGCCAAATATTAGAGCACCCAGTGAATATCGAACTCGCTACTCACTCATAATTGATTAAGCGAGACAAGCTTGCAAAGTACTACACAGCATCGCATTTCTTCAGTGTATGGCTTTGACGTTGCACAAGGCCAAATATTAGAGCACCCAGTGAATATCGAACTCGCTACTCACTCATAATTGATTAAGCGAGACAAGCTTGTAAAGTACTACACAGCATCGCATTCCTTCAGTGTATGGCTTTGACGTTGCACAAGGCCAAATATTAGAGCACCCAGTGAATATCGAACTCGCTACTCACTCATAATTGATTAAGCGAGACAAGCTTGCAAAGTACTACACAGCATCGCATTACTTCAGTGTATGTCTTTGACGTTGCACAAGGCCCAAAATTAGAGCACTCAGTGAATATCGAACTCGCTACTCACTCATAATTAAGCGAGACAAGCTTGCAAAGTACTACACAGCATGCATTTCTTCAGTGTATGGCTTTGACGTTGCACAAGGCCAAATATTAGAGCACCCAGTGAATATCGAACTCGCTACTCACTCATAATTGATTAAGCGAGACAAGCTTGCAAAAAAGTACTACACAGCATCGCATTACTTCAGTGTATGGCTTTGACGTTGCACAAGGCAAATATTAGAGCACCCAGTGAATATCGAACTCGCTACTCACTCATAATTGATTAAGCGAGACAAGCACCAAAGTACTACACAGCATCGCATTTCTTCAGTGTATGGCTTTGACGTTGCACAAGGCCAAATATTAGAGCACCCAGTGAATATCGAACTCGCTACTCGCTCATAATTGATTAAGCGAGACAAGCTTGCGCAAAGTACTACACAGCATCGCATTACTTCAGTGTATGGCTTTGACGTTGCACAAGGCCAAATATTAGAGCACCCAGTGAATATCGAACTCGCTACTCACTCATAATTGATTAAGCGAGACAAGCTTGCAAAGTACTACACAGCATCGCATTTCTTCAGTGTATGGCTTTGACGTTGCACAAGGCCAAATATTAGAGCACCCAGTGAATATCGAACTCGCTACTCACTCATAATTGATTAAGCGAGACAAGCTTGTAAAGTACTACACAGCATCGCATTACTTCAGTGTATGGCTTTGACATTGCACAAGGCCAAATATTAGAGCACCCAGTGAATATCGAACTCGCTACTCACTCGCAATTGATTAAGCGAGACAAGCTTGTAAAGTACTACACAGCATCGCATTTCTTCAGTGTATGGCTTTGACGTTGCACAAGGCCAAATATTAGAGCACCAGTGAATATCGAACTCGCTACTCACTCATAATTGATTAAGCGAGACAAGCTTGTAAAGTACTACACAGCATCGCATTACTTCAGTGTATGGCTTTGACGTTGCACAAGGCCAAATATTAGAGCACCCAGTGAATATCGAACTCGCTACTCACTCATAATTGATTAAGCGAGACAAGCTTGTAAAGTACTACACAGCATCGCATTTCTTCAGTGTATGGCTTTGACATTGCACAAGGCCAAATATTAGAGCACCCAGTGAATATCGAACTCGCTACTCACTCATAATTGATTAAGCGAAGACAAGCTTGCAAAGTACTACACAGCATCGCATTTCTTCCCAGTGTATGGCTTTGACGTTGCACAAGGCCAAATATTAGAGCACCCAGTGAATATCGAACTCGCTACTCCTCGCAATTGATTAAGCGAGACAAGCTTGCAAAGTACTACACAGCATCGCATTTCTTCAGTGTATGGCTTTGACGTTGCACAAGGCCAAATATTAGAGCACCCAGTGAATATCGAACTCGCTACTCACTCATAATTGATTAAGCGAGACAAGCTTGTAAAGTACTACACAGCATCGCATTACTTCAGTGTATGGCTTTGACGTTGCACAAGGCCAAATATTAGAGCACCCAGTGAATATCGAACTCGCTACTCACTCATAATTGATTAAGCGAGACAAGCTTGTAAAAGTACTACACAGCATCGCATTTCTTCAGTGTATGGCTTTGACGTTGCACAAGGCCAAATATTAGAGCACCCAGTGAATATCGAACTCGCTACTCACTCATAATTGATTAAGCGAGACAACGGCAAAAGTACTACACAGCATCGCATTACTTCAGTGTATGGCTTTGACGTTGCACAAGGCCAAATATTAGAGCACCCAGTGAATATCGAACTCGCTACTCCTCGCGAAGGTGATTAAGCAGAGATAGCTTGCAAAGTACTACACAGCATCGCATTTCTTCAGTGTATGGCTTTGACGTTGCACAAGGCCAAATATTAGAGCACCCAGTGAATATCGAACTCGCTACTCACTCATAATTGATTAAGCGAGACAAGCTTGTAAAGTACTACACAGCATCGCATTACTTCAGTGTATGGCTTTGACGTTGCACAAGGCCAAATATTAGAGCACCCAGTGAATATCGAACTCGCTACTCACTCGCAATTGATTAAGCGAGACAAGAAAACGTAAAGTACTACACAGCATCGCATTTCTTCAGTGTATGGCTTTGACGTTGCACAAGGCCAAATATTAGAGCACCCAGTGAATATCGAACTCGCTACTCACTCATAATTGATTAAGCGAGACAAGCTTGCAAAAGTACTACACAGCATCGCATTACTTCGGTGTATGGCTTTGACGTTGCACAAGGCCAAATATTAGAGCACCCAGTGAATATCGAACTCGCTACTCACTCATAATTGATTAAGCGAGACAAGCTTGCAAAGTACTACACAGCATCGCATTACTTCAGTGTATGGCTTTGACGTTGCACAAGGCCAAATATTAGAGCACCCAGTGAATATCGAACTCGCTACTCACTCATAATTGATTAAGCGAGACAAGCGTGTAAAGTACTACACAGCATCGCATTACTTCAGTGTATGGCTTTGACGTTGCACAAGGCCAAATATTAGAGCACCCAGTGAATATCGAACTCGCTACTCACTCACTTAATTGATTAAGCGAGACAAGCTTGTAAAGTACTACACAGCATCGCATTTCTTCGGTGTATGGCTTTGACGTTGCACAAGGCCAAATATTAGAGCACCCAGTGAATATCGAACTCGCTACTCACTCTTTCATTGATTAAGCGAGACAAGCTTGTAAAGTACTACACAGCATCGCATTACTTCCCAGTGTATGGCTTTGACGTTGCACAAGGCCAAATATTAGAGCACCCAAGTGAATATCGAACTCGCTACTCACTCATAATTGATTAAGCGAGACAAGCTTGTAAAGTACTACACAGCATCGCATTTCTTCAGTGTATGGCTTTGACGTTGCACAAGGCCAAATATTAGAGCACCCAGTGAATATCGAACTCGCTACTCACTCGCCATTGATTAAGCGAGACAAGCTTGCAAAAGTACTACCGCTTGTCGCATTTCTTCCAGTGTGTGGCTTTTGACGTTGCACAAGGCCAAATATTAGAGCACCCAGTGAATATCAGGCTGTTCTCACTCATAATTGATTAAGCGAGACAAGCTTGCAAAGTACTACACAGCATCGCATTTCTTCAGTGTATGGCTTTGACGTTGCACAAGGCCAAATATTAGAGCACCCAGTGAATATCGAACTCTTCTCCACTCATAATTATTCGGCGGAACAAACGTAAAGTACTACACAGCATCGCATTACTTCAGTGTATGGCTTTGACGTTGCACAAGGCCAAATATTAGAGCACCCAGTGAATATCGAACTCGCTACTCACTCATAATTGATTAAGCGAGACAAGCTTGTAAATTTCACAGCGTCGCATTTTCTTTAGTGTATGGCTTTGACGTTGCACAAGGCCAAATATTAGAGCACCCAGTGAATATCGAACTCGCTACTCACTCATAATTGATTAAGCGAGACAAGCTTGTAAGTACTACACAGCATCGCATTCGCCCAGTGTATAGCTTTGACGTTGCACAGGCCAAATATTAGAGCACCCAGTGAATATCGAACTCGCTACTCACTCATAATTGATTAAGCGAGACAAAGCACATAAGTACTACGTATCGCATTTCTTTAGAATATACTTGGCTTTGACGTTACCTAAAACCAAATATTGAGCACCCAGAGGCCGAATATCGAACTCGCTACTCCATCATAATTGATTAAGCGAGACAAGCTTGTAAAGTACTACACAGCATCATATTACTTCAGTGTATGGCTTTGACGTTGCACAAGGCCAAATATTAGAGCACCCAGTGAATATCGAACTCGCTACTTCACTCATAATTGATTAAGCGAGACAAGCTTGTAAAGTACTACACAGCATCGCATTTCTTCAGTGTATGGCTTTGACGTTGCACAAGGCCAAATATTAGAGCACCCGATGAATATCGAACTCCTTTCTCACTCATGATGAATTAAGCGAGACAAGCTTGCAAAGTACTACACAGCATCGCATTACTTCAGTGTATGGCTTTGACGTTGCACAAGGCCAAATATTAGAGCACCCAGTGAATATCAGACTCGCTACTCACTCATAATTGATTAAGCGAGACAAGCTTGCAAAGTACTACAGCATCGCATTGCCTTTTGATGTATGGCTTTGACGTTGCACAAGGCCAAATATTAGAGCACCCAGTGAATATCGAACTCGCTACTCACTCATAATTGATTAAGCGGGAACAAACTTGTAAAGTACTACACAGCATCGCATTTCTTCAGTGTATGGCTTTGACGTTGCGCAAGGCCAAATATTAGACACCCAGTGAATATCGAACTCGCGCTACTCATATGGTGATTAAGCGAAGAGACAAGCTTGCGAAAAGAGTACTACACAGCATCGCATTTCTTCAGTGTATGGCTTTGACGTTGCACAAGGCCAAATATTAGAGCACCCGGTGAATATCAGGCTGCTACTCACTCATAATTGATTAAGCGAGACAAGCTTGCGAAATACACACAGCATCGCATTTCTTCAGTGTATGGCTTTGACGTTGCACAAGGCCAAATATTAGAGCACCCAGTGAATATCGAACTCGCTACTCACTCGCAATTGATTAAGCGAGACAAGCTTGCAAAGTACTACACAGCATCGCATTACTTCAGTGTATGGCTTTGACGTTGCACAAGGCCAAATATTCAGAGCACCCGGTGAATATCGACTGCTGTCGCTCATGTAATTGATTAAACTGAGACAAGCTTGTAAAGTACTACACAGCATCGCATTTTCTTCAGTGTATGGCTTTGACGTTGCACAAGGCCAAATATTAGAGCACTAGTGAATATCGAACTCGCTACTCACTCATAATTGATTAAGCCAGACAAGCTTGTAAGTACTACACAGCATCGCATTACTTCGGTGTATGGCTTTGACGTTGCACAAGGCCAAATATTAGAGCACCCAGTGAATATCGAACTCGCTACTCACTCATAATTGATTAAGCGAGACAAGCTTGCAAAGTACTACACACAGCATCGCATTACTTCAGTGTATCGGCTTTGACGTTGCACAAGGCCAAATATTAGAGCACCCAGTGAATATCGAACTCGCTACTCACTCATAATTGATTAAGCGAGACAAGCTTGTAAAGTACTACACAGCATCGCATTACTTCAGTGTATGGCTTTGACGTTGCACAAGGCCAAATATTAGAGCACCCGAGTAGATATCGAACTCGCTACTCACTCACTTAATTGATTAAGCGAGACAAGCTTGCAAAGTACTACACAGCATCGCATTACTTCAGTGTATGGCTTTGACGTTGCACAAGGCCAAATATTAGAGCACCCAGTGAATATCGAACTCGCTACTCACTCATAATTGATTAAAACGAGACAAGCTTGCTAAAGTACTACACAGCATCGCATTACTTCAGTGTATGGCTTTGACGTTGCACAAGGCCCAAAATTAGAGCACCCAGTGAATATCGAACTCGCTACTCACTCATAATTGATTAAGCGAGACAAGCTTGCAAGTACTACACAGCATCGCATTTCTTCAGTGTATGGCTTTGACGTTGCACAAGGCCAAATATTAAGAGCACCCAGTGAATATCGAACTCGCTACTCACTCATAATTGATTAAGCGAGACAAGCTTGTAAAGTACTACACAGCATCAGCATTACTTCAGTGTATGGCTTTGACGTTGCACAAGGCCAAATATTAGAGCACCCAGTGAATATCGAACTCGCTACTCCTCATAATTGATTAAGCAGAACAAACACCCAAAGTACTACACAGCATCGCATTACTTCAGTGTATGGCTTTGACGTTGCACAAGGCCGTCTTAGAGCACCCAGTGAATATCGAACTCGCTACTCACTCATAATTGATTAAGCGAGACAAGCTTGTAAAGTACTACACAGCATCGCATTACTTCAGTGTATGGCTTTGACGTTGCACAAGGTGAAGGATGAGCACCCAGTGAATATCGAACTCGCTACTCACTCATAATTGATTAAGCGAGACAAGCTTGCAAAGTACTACACAGCATCGCATTACTTCAGTGTATGGCTTTGACGTTGCACAAGGCCAAATATTAGAGCACCCAGTGAATATCGAACTCGCTACTCACTCATAATTGATTAAGCGAGACAAGCTTGTAAAGTACTACACAGCATCGCATTACTTCAGTGTATGGCTTTGACGTTGCACAAGGCCAAATATTAGAGCACAGTGAATATCGAACTCGCTACTCACTCATAATTGATTAAGCGAGACAAGCTTGTAAAGTACTACACAGCATCGCATTTCTTCAGTGTATAGCTTTGACGTTGCACTAGGCCCAAAAATTAGAGCACCCAGTGAATATCGAACTCGCTACTCACTCATAATTGATTAAGCGAGACAAGCTTGTAAAGTACTACACAGCATCGCATTACTTCAGTGTATGGCTTTGACGTTGCACAAGGCCAAATATTAGAGCACCCAGTGAATATCTGAACTCGCTACTCACTCATAATTGATTAAGCGAGACAAGCTTGTAAAGTACTACACAGCATCGCATTTCTTCAGTGTATGGCTTTGACGTTGCACAAGGCCAAATATTAGAGCACCCGGTGAATATCGAACTCGCTACTCACTCATAATTGATTAAGCGGACAAGCTTGTGAAGTACTACACAGCATCGCATTTCTTCAGTGTATGGCTTTGACGTTGCACAAGGCCAAATATTAGAGCACCCAGTGAATATCGAACTCGCTACTCACTCATAATTGATTAAGCGAGACAAGCTTGTAAAGTACTACACAGCATCGCATTTCTTCAGTGTATGGCTTTGACGTTGCACAAGGCCAAATATTAGAGCACCCAGTGAATATCGAACTCGCTACTCACTCATAATTGATTAAGCGAGACAAGCTTGCAAAGTACTACACAGCATCGCATTACTTCAGTGTATGGCTTTGACGTTGCACAAGGCCAAATATTAGAGCACCCAGTGAATATCGAACTCACTACTCACAATTGATCTAGTGAGACATTGAAGTACCTGAGTGTAATTTTATAGTGATTTATATTGATTGCCATATAAGAGGGGGACTGATGTTACAGTACCTTTTTCTTCGTTTGTAACTGAGTTATTTTTTTTTTTTACTTTCTACCTAGCTTTTAGAATAGACTATTGACTATTTCAATAAGTCTTTGGATTTCAATGTCACAGAACACTTTCGGTTGATTTTGGTTTCTCCGATTTTTGATTAGTATTTTGTACTCATCTTCTTGTTAACAATCATTCATTCATCGCTGTTTTGATTTGCATCATGTTCAAAATTCGTATCTATTTTATTTCAAATGATAATACATCTCCTTTTCAAATTTAGCAAGCTACTAATTCCTAGAGACTGACAGACAGATCCGTACTGGACATTTGCGTGCCGGACAGTAGCGTACATTGGTATAAAATGGGGGATCGGTTTTCTATTGTTATGAAATGATAAATCGATCCCCCACTAATTACTACTTTATAATATAATGCACCTTTTCCCCCCTCTAGCTATGGGTTAAATAATAGAACAGATTGGGTTCTATAGCCTTGGTCGACAACCAGTCTACCGCAGAGTGCAATGGCAACCTACTGCGGGATAATCTTCTGCCCAGTCAGTCATGTCCCTTTCGAGACATGATCGCCAAAGCGTGTATCACGTATGGCACTTAACTGACTGACTGAATATAATAATTGGAAACACGATGAAGGCTTCTACTGGGCATAAAGTGTGGGATCAGTTTTATATTGTTTTGAAGCAATAAACTGATCCCCCACTAATTACTACTTAATGATATAATACATCTCTTCCCTTCCAGTTATGGGTTAAATAATAGAATAGATTGGGTTCTATAGCCTTGGTCGGCAACCAGTCTACCGCAGAAAGCAATGGCAACCTACTGCGGGATAATCTTCTACCCAGTCAGTCATGTTTCTTTCGAGACATGATCGCCTAAAGCGTGTATCACGCATGACACTTAACTGACTGACCACGTAAAGCATTCCTCTCAATAACAAAAACGTTTTTACTACGGGAGTGAATTTATTTATAAGAAAGCAGTTTTATTTACGCTATATTTTATTGGTGTTGATTTAAATTAACGCTTTTTTATTCACTGAAATCGATCTGGTCAATTGGGAGACCGATGCTTCAGAGAGAACAAATCAGAGAAAAACAGTCAACGAAAAAAACATTCTTCGCAAAAACCAAAAGACAAATAGAAGAACCGAAGACAGACCGAAGAAAGAACAGAGCTCTCTAACCCTAGAACCATCCTACCCAACAATATTTCGACTGCGGGCGTCTCTTCAGATTCAACATAAGGCTCATTTAACACAGAGGGTAATGTCAATGTGCTCCCCAGTAATTGCCAACGAGTCCGCCAACGATTTGGTCCAGTTTGCATCATGTTCGTTTTTTTTTTTTAAGTCAAATGAAAACTTTAAAATTTTCCAGTATTTTCTTTGAAATCGTCTCTTTCCCAAATTCTATTTTATAGTTGATATACATATCAATGAAGAGTTTAAGGTGACACTAGAATGATATTTCTTTCAGCGATACCTTCTTTTACTATATATTGAATCATTTTTCTTAAAGTTAATATTAGGCTGTTACAAAAACAATAGCCACTCGTTGTGTTGTCTTTTAAAAAGCCATATTAACATGGTATTTATTTGGTGAGTTTTGATATTGTCGTGGGGCGTTATCCACGTAACTATGGACTCTTCCTACCAGTATATTAACTGAGAGTTAATCACTCTCGTGGCTTCAGTTCAGCTCAGCACAGTCTATCTGTCTGTCAGTCACTAGTACGCCAAGCTTATATTTACTCTGTTCTTTTGTATCTATCTTGACTTAATATATGTTGTTAACCTTACCTCCGTCTTTCGAGTTATCATTTCGTGGTCCCATCTCCGGTTCACATCAACTGGCGACGAGGATTTCGAACATCAAGGAATATCCTACGCAATAAACCCAGTTAACTCCACCAGGAAATACGAGTTCATAAAAAGAATACTCCCCCTCTTTAACTGGCGAACGGGAACTTCGAAAAACAAAAACCAGTTTTCAGATTCACACCAACGAACGAAGATTCGAGCTAGTGTACTAACAGCAACTGACCAAGTGATAACATCGACCCCTCGAAATCTGTCGACAAACTTCGAAGTAACAAAACATACTCCATCTAAACCAACCTGCAGCTGTTTCTAAAAAAGAGAAAAATAAAAAATAAAACAACTTCGAACGAATTCAAGTCAACACGCCACATCAGGAAATAACCACCTGCAAGTCCCTTCTAAAATTTTGGCGACGTAAAAAAATAAGTGTCGCATGAAAAATCTTCTACAAACTCGGAACAACGGTATTACAGAAAAAAAATCTGTAAGTAGATTTTTGTGGCTTCTCTTGTTTTGCGTACGTCTTACAAAAAAACTATAACTACGATTAGTTTTTTTTTCTGTTTTTTTCACGTAAAAATTGGTCGTTTTAGTCTGAAATAAAAAAATGGAAGATTTTCAGAAAGTAATTATCCAATTGATGAAAGTTCAGTTAGATTATCAGCAAAAAAGTGACAAACGGTAGCAGAAAATGGAAGAGCGGTTACTTCTACAACAACAGCAACAACAACTGTTTACGGAACTTCATAAACAGCAGAAAGATTTCAGGGAGCAACCTCTTAAAAAAGCGAGGAACGTCAAAGTCGAATGGAACAGTTACTGTACAAATCATTAAATGGCAAACAAACATCTGAGAACGATACTGCATTTTCCCAGGGCACTATCTGGAGTACCATGGAAACTTTCAAATATGTACCCGAAGATGAAAAAAACCTTCAATGCTCTCTACAGGCGGTACGAAGATTTATTCAACGCTGACTGCAAAGAATGGTCAAACGCAAAAAAAGTTCGGCTATTACTAAGAAAATTGGGTACGGCAGAACACAGGAGGTTCGTTGACTTTATCCTCCCCAAAAGGACAACAGACTTAGATTTCTCAGAAACATTTAAGTTACTGTCGGAACTATTTGGGCTTAACAGGTCACTCTTCCATAAGAGATGGAAGTGCCTAAATCTATTCAAGGAGGGTCAGCACGACTATCTGACATTTGCGTCTACAGTAAATAAACACTATAAATTTTTCAAATTAGCAGATTTATCTATTGACAACTTCAAATGTACGATTTTTGCCCAGGGTTTAGTCTCAGCTGGAGGCGCTGAAATTAGACGCTGAGTGATGACAAAATTAGAGTCACATTTTATGGATACGACCCTCTGGCAGTCCTCTGCCAATTTTTGTGACTCTAGAAATATCGAGGAATCGGGAGTCGCTCATATAAAAAAAATTAAGAGCAGATCAAAACACGACTCCCCGGAAAAAGAGTAAAAGTAAATCTAAGCGACCAAAATATCGTGACAAGTATACTACGACTAGACAAGAAAATTCACCAACAGGTCTGTGTTATATCTGCGGAAACCTACACTGGATGAGGTTTTGTCCGTCCAAAAAGAAGAAAACCTGTGAAAATTGTGGTAAAACTGGCCATGCTGCTAGTATGTTATAAGATTTAGAAGACCAAAAAACAAAATTAGGCAGACGCAGACGCAGTCAAGCGATAAAGAAGATGGAAGTTTGCGTAAATACGTAATTCTGCAAATATTTAACAAAATGATAAAATTCCAGCTCGGCTCTGGGTCTGACCTTACAATTATTAATTTGCATACCTGGAGGCGACTGAAAAAGCCAACTTTATTAAGAACAAAATAAACAGCACGTTCTGTGACAGGTGATAAAATTAATATTTAGGTGACGTATTTTTCGCTGTAACATTAAATGGAATAACGCAAAAATTAAAAGCTAATGTTATGAAAAATGCAGAAAACTTATTTGGAACAGGTTGGATTGAGAAGTTCAATCTGTGGGACTGTCCAGTAAGTATGTTTTGTCGTAAAATAGAAAGTACAACCTCCAACATCGAGGAACTGAAACAGGAACTCAAGCAAAAAATCCCTGATGTGTTTTCAGGCGGGTTAGGAAAATGTACCAAGATAAAAGCACAATTCCAGTTAAAAGATAACTCTAACCCCGTATTTAAAAAGAAAAGGAGCGTTCCGTTTGCGGCGGTGAACCAAATCAATGAAGAGTTAGACAGATTGAAAAATGCAGGTATTCTGTCTAAAATAGATTTCAGTGAATGGGCTGCACCAACAGTATATGTAAAGAAAAAATCAAACCAAATCAGAGTATGTGCTAATTTCTCAACGGGATTAAACGCCGCACTAAAAGACTACCACTATTCTCTCCCTAGCCCCGAAGAGATATTTAATAAATTCAGTGGTGACATTTTTTTTTTTTCTAAAATTGACTTATCGGATGCATATTTACAAATCCAGGCTGAGGAGAACTGTTCCAAACTTCTTTGTATAAATACACAGAGAGGTTTGTATAAATTTAATAGACTGGCTTTTGGAGTCAAGGTCGCGCCTACTATGTTTCAGCAGGTTATGGATACCATGCTAGGCGAACATGATGGTGACTATTGTCTTATAGTGAAAGAGTGGTGATACGTAAAAATTTGCAAAAGAAAACCCTGCGAGACTCTCATATGGGACATCCCAGAAAAAATGTACAAAAAGTCTCATGCGTTGTTACGTCTACTGGCCAAACATGGACAGAGACATAGCTGACATGACTGAGACATGCAAAGGGTGCGCGTTTGCAGCTAAAACTCCACCAGCTATGTGCAAACCGTGGCCGAAGACTGACCAGCCGTGACAGAGGAAACCTGTCACGGCTGGTCAGTCAATTTTGCGGTTCCATTGAAAAACCATTACTACCTCATAATCGTCGACAGACACACTAAATAGCCGGAAGTTCTTTGATGCAAAAGACCCACCACGGGGAGCACAATAGCTTTCCTTCATGAACTGTTCGCGCGTTTTAGCGTAGTGGATTGAGGGGTGACGGATAACGGAACACAGTTCACGTCTAGTGATTTCAAAGATTTCTGCGAAACGTTCCACTTGAAACACATTACGGCTTCGCCATATCACCCAAGGTCCAGCGAACAGGCGGAGCGATTAATGGACACCTTTAAAAAGCGCAGGGCACACCGACTGATAAGGCGCTGCAACAGTTTTTGCTGGTGTATAGAATTACGCCAAACCCCAATACGCAAACGGGATTTTTACCGGCAGAAACGATGTTCGCAAGAAGGATAAGATCAGTATTTGATAAGATGATTCCAAAGCAGGCAAAATTTTAAAAAAACGGTTACCCTCCCTAGACAAAGTTACTCCTACGGTGAGAAAGTATTGTTCAAAGTCTAGAAGAACAACATGACGCTTTGGGGAAGTAGGCACAGTTAAGAGTGGGAGATCTCGTATATATAATTCAAGGCCCCAAGAATACACACAAGCGCCATCAGAACCAATTGAGGAAATGTTGGGCAACCGACATTAATGAATCACCACCGGCCAATGAAAGCCGATAGGCACCATCTTCGATAGTTTCGATCTCGAGGCACCCCAAGCTTCACCCGAAATAAGGCGTTCTGGAAGAAAAAGAACATTTACGGATCCTTTGATCGTCGATCCAAAACGGAAGAAATATTAAACAGCTTTTCGGGGAAAAGCTCTTGGAAGGAGTGTTGTGGGGCGTTACCCACTTAACTATGGACTCTTCTTACCAGTATATTGACTGAGAGTTAATCACTCTCGTGGCTTCAGTTCGGCTCAGCACAGTCTGTCTGTCTGTCTGTCAGTCACTAGTAAGCCAAACATATTTACTTTGTTCCCTTGTATCTATTTGTTGCTCACCTTACCACCGAGTTTCGAGTTATTATTTTGTGGTCCCATCTCCGGTCTACATCCGATATGCATAACAATAATGTTTATTCTTTAATAATTTTAACTTATTTTCAGACAGAAATATTCTTGAAGCATAAAACGCCTTATTTATGAACATGATAAAGCATTATCTTATTTAACTTTTCTTGTATGAATTTAAAATTGGCAAAAGTGGCTACCAGACTTCTGCCAATATCAATAGAGCATGTGGAGATGTGTCCACAAGTGGTTAGACAGAACGAAAGTGGTTCCAGAAATTCTGTACTAGTGATAAGAGCCTTGAGATGAAGAAGGTAGCGGACGGTCATGCAATCTTGACAAGAACAATTGCAAGCAGTTGTTGAGCCAGCGTGTCAGAACCATGTTTCAGACGCTTGGTGCCAGCATTGCAAAAGTCTCACGCCATTTGCAAAGTACTGGCAAGAGAAAAAGGCTCGATAAATGGATTTCTCGTAATCTCAATGAAAATCAAAAACTTAGGCGTTTTGTAGTGGGGTCGATGCTCTTTCTGTGTAAGATCAATGATCCCTTTCTCGACCGAATAGTCACTTGTGATGGAAAGTGGATACTTTTATGATAACCGTAAACGATCAGGTCAGTAGCTTGATCGTGATGACTGCCCCAAACACTTCCCAAATCCAACGTTGCATACACAAAATATTCTGGTGACCGTTTGGTGGTCTGCAATTGGTGTTATCCACTACGGCTTTCTGGAAGCCAATCAGAGCATTCATGCAGAGTTTTAATGCAGTCAACTTGCTGAAATGCATGCACGCCTGAAAAAAATTAGACCTGCATTAGGGAATCGATGTGGTTCAATTCTACTAGACATATTACATGAATGACGTTGCTAAAATTCACAGACTAGGGATACGACGGTTTACCACTTCCTGCATATTCTCTTGCTCTTTTTTAAGCACTTGAGCATATTTTAAATGATAAAATTTAACTTTCAATTTTAAATTAAAATTAAATTTAACTCATAAATTTTAAATGCGGCTTCCCTGTGTCTCTTCTACAAATACTTTCACGGCTTCTGCTCCGATGAACTTAGCTCACTGTTACCCTACAATCATGCTAGGAAATACTAGGAATTTGACTAGATATTCTTGTTATAAAAGACTAAAATTGCTACAGAAACATCAATCTAATAAACCCTTAAAGTAAGATCTAATACCCACAACAACATCTAAATAAATAAAATGTAAAATTAAAAGAAGTAAACAGGCTCCCAAACTATAATCTAGGAATAATTAAAAATTAAAGGAAAACAAATCGATCCCCTAAATTCAAAATCAAGATTTAAAAAAAAAATACAATTTTAAATAAATTATAAAAAACTGATAAAATACAAATTTACATTTGCCCTCTAAAAAATACAATTTTTAATTTTTTATAAATAACCTCGCCTAAATACAAAACAATCCACACTTAAATAGATCAAATTACGAAAGTCTCCAACAAAGTTTAATATTCCAAAAGAAAAAAATAACTCCTAAATTAAAAAAATAGCTCCCAAATTAAAAAAGAATCCAAAAAATTAAAAGGAAAAAATCGATCTTCTAAATTCAATATTAAGATTAAATATACAAATTTAGAAACATTATAAAAGCTGACAAAATAGAAATTTGCATTTACTTCCGAAATGCAAGTTTAGACTTCTTAGAAACAAATTTGCCTAAGTACAATAATACATGAATAAACACCCCGATCCCGCTAAAATAAAAAAAAAATTTAAATATATAAAAAACAAAAATAAAATACAAAATATGCCGTACTGAAAAAAATCAAAATTAAAAAGAAAAAACACCTCACCCCTATCATGTCTATATAAGGAACCCTAAGAAAAACAGCATCGCCACTAAATGAAAGAGAATAAATAAAATTTGTCTGGTAACAACAGACACAAATAAATCAAGCGCTAGCTAAGCAAGACGCCTAAAAACTCTTAAGGTCAACAAACAAGACAAGTCCCCAATCACACACACAAGAAAACCCCACGCAAACACACAAAACTGACCGAGTAATAAACCCCACACACGCACACACACACCAATCTCTGCGAAATTCTAACCAAAAGATATACCCGACAGTTAAAAACGTACACTCCAACAGATAATACCATTAATCAACAATTTAGCACTTACACGCCAGCCTCTTCAAAACTCTAGAAGACACATTCCCTTCATTATCAATAACCCCAACCAACTCCCCACAACAACAATGAACCAAATATAGGGAGCAGACGAATTCAGTTTTGCTTTTACCTCCCGAAGAAACGTTGGGCACCCAACGTTGAAACAAACATATGATTGTCGAGGACATATATTAAAAAATAATGTACATATTCTAAAACATAATTTATAATATATATATATATATATATATATATATATATATATATATATATATATATATATAGCATGTGGAATGCTATGTGGAATGCGAAACCTTTAAGTACTCGATTGATGAAGACAAAAAGTTTTGGAAAATATTACAGGCGATATGAAGACATTTTTAATATTGATTGTCAGAACTGGACAGAAAAGTAAAAGTTAAGACTTTTGCTCAGAAAATTAGGTACGGAGGAATACACGAAAATTATAGATTATATTCTACCAAAGAAGACAAACGAATTAACGTTCGAGGAGGCAATGACATGCCTCACTGAGCTATTTAGCCCCAAAATTTCTTTGTTTCACAAAAGGTGGAAATACCTTAATCTCGTGAAAGACGAAAACGAGGACTATTTAACATTCGCAACCACCGTCAACAAACATTGTGACGACTTTAAATTGGTTGATCTAACTCCAGACATCTTTAAATGCCTCATAACTGTCTAAGGATTAGTCTCTGCTAAAGACAGCGAAATGCGAAAACGAATACTTACCAAACTACAAAACGAAACAGGTTTAACGTTGCAAAATCTATCAGAGGATTGGCAAAAATGACTAAGTATTAAACAAGACAGTAAAGATATTGAAGAATCAGGAGTCGTGCATATTCGTAAGTTAAACAAAAATTTGCATTTTTCACCCTCCCCCAAAATTAAACAAGATGTTATTGACAAAATGACAAGATATAAAACAACTAAATGGAATGACAAAATTACAAGATATAACGCAACTAGTGACAGAAATCAAATAAAAAACAAGCCCCTGCATCTGCATGTTACAGATGTGGTGGATTGCATTGGTTTAGAGATTGTCGGTTTAAATACAAAAACCGTATAGCGTGTGGAAAGATGGGACACAAGGCGGCTGTATGCAGAAACATAAAAACAGTCTAGTAGGGTAAGATCTACTAGAGCGGAATATGAAAACAATCAAAACACGAGGAAATATGTAGCACTTGAAAAATTAAATAAGAAAATCAAAATACAATTGGATTCAGGTTCGGACTTAACAATAGTCAACTTACGGACATGGCGGAAACTGAATAAGCCGACTATGTTACACACAAAAAAAATGGCTAAATCGGTAACAGGAAAACGGATAATTTTCGAAGGTGAAATAATCGTGAATGTGAAATTTTAGGGAAAAACCAAAAAGTTAAAAATATACCTTATGAAAAACACACATAACCTGGTAGGAACGGACTGGATGCAGAAGTTTAATGTATGGGATTTACCCATTAGCCCTTGTAAACAAAGATAAAGAGCGTACTGACAGAAACTATGAAATTTTAAAAAAGAATTACACAAATTCCAGAGGTATTCTCAAGCAGTATAGGACGAGGTAACAAATTCGCAGCAAAAATCGAGCAAAAGAAGAATGTGCAGCCATAGTTACAAAAAAAAAAGCATTCAAACAAGGTGAACAAGTTTACTTCAGAATGTTAAAAAAAATGATATGGCACATTGGGAACCTGGAACAATAATAAGCGGACTAGGAAATGCGATATACACAATACAGGGAGAAAAATCTATTCATGAGAGACACACAAACCAAATACAGAAAAGAAGTGAGGAGTCAAGCTCTTCACCCTCAGAAAATGATGTCACGATGGAAGACATTTTGAAGCTGTTGAGAATCATACAAAACAAAACGAAAAAATATTAACTTATCCCCAAAAAGAAGCTAGGGGCGGGGCAGTTGTGGGATCCCCACCTTTTATATATGATAACCGACTCGACTGAATATACATATAATCCTGCCATAGAGAGAACAGTAGTTGTACTTGCAGTTGCAGTTTGCAGTGGAGAGTAAACGTAGAGATTCGTAACAGTTATCGGAGAGTTCCGACAGATACCGAAGTTACACAGAAACCAGACTAGCTTTGAGCTCAACTCTGCTTGAATAATATACACGGATATACTATTTCCAACGACTTCACTTCATGAATTGTGTATATCTATTTCTACTAGTACTATTCCTGAATTTACTAACCGGCTCTCACGTTTGCATATTACCTTCAATAGAACCTACTTTTCTATCTCCATGTCTGTTTTTGTTGTTCGTTATTTTTGTGCGGTTCCTCATCCGGAATCCACATCATTATGAATTAATTTAAACAAGATGTCTTGAATTCAACTGACAAGATTTGTCTGTTCAATTTGTATTGTCTTTCGAATTCTTGGGTGTTTCATTGAATATCCAGAATAAATTCTAAACTTATTTATAAATGTAACTTTGTCTGTGTGTGTGTGTGTGTGTGTATCCGTTACCTATAGACTCCGAAACAGCTGAACCGATTTTCTTGAAAATTTACACAGCTGTAGTATAAGCGTCTGCGAGTGTTCTTAGCTAGGTTTTGAGGTACCCCCGATAAATATCGATAATCGAAAAAATCGGGTTATAGAAGGAGTGGTCAATTTTAATCAAATTTGATACTCCCTTAGACAAAGACATAAGAAACGATATTCAGAAGTTTCAAGGTTGTAGTTCTTACAATAAGGCAGAGAATTGATAATATATATATATATAAAAGCAAGATGTTTGTGTATGTGTCTGTTTATCTGCCTGTATGTCTCTATTTTCTTCAGCCCTTTTATTTTAGTTTTTGCTTCGGGTTTGGCTCTAAGTAGGTTTAATTGCAGTTCTTAGTCTCAGTCATGATACCATTTACTTAGAGGACTTATTTAGCCTTCAAAATTCAGTTTGCGACGATAAAGACTTATTTGATATCGATAGCAGGAAATCAAAATTTAATTTACATCCATTCATTTTTTTTTTTTAGTCTACAGTTTCGCTTTAACTGAAAACAACTATTGCTTTTTAGTCTTTCGTGTCAACATCTAAAGAGTGTGAACTCCAGGACCATGGATTAGTTTTAAAGCTTTCATTACACCCGAGCAACGCCGGTCTATACTGCTAGTTATGCATAAACTGTTTCTCTTTTTGTTTTGTTCAAGTACATTTAACAACATTTTCGAGGCCACCAAGACGTGGTGTAAAGAAAAGACAGAATTCTCCTACCCGACAATGCTCCGACTGCGGACGTCTCTTCAGATTTAACTTAAGGCTCATTTCACACAGAAAGAAACGTCGATGAGCTCCCCAATAATCACCAACGAGTATCGCCGACGATTCCGTTTAGTTTGTGTCAGTCAGTTAAGTGCCATGTCTTGAAAGAGACATGACTGACTAAGAAAAGATTATCCCGCAGTAGGTTGCATTTGCTTTCTGCGGTAGACTGGTTGCCTGCCAAAGCTTTAGAATCCAATCTTCCCTGTTATTTAACCTATAACTAAATGGAGAACAGATAGATTATATTACATTATTATATTAAGTATAATGAATGGGGGATCAGTTTATTACTTCATAACAAAAGAAAATCGATCCCCTACTTTATGCCAGTAGTTTTAATTATGTTTCCAACTATTATATTCAGTCATTCAGTTAAGTGCCATACGTAATACACGCTTGGGCGATCATGTCTTGAAAGAGACATGACTGACTAGACAAAAGATTATCTCTCAGTAGGTTGCCATTATTTTCTGCGGTAGATTGGTTGCCTGCTAAGGCTATAGAACCCAATCTGTCCTATTATTTAACCCATAACTGGTCGGAAAAGACGGATTAATACCTTTACAAAGGGTATTAGTGCGTAAGTGAATGTAAGGAACTCAACTGGAATTCGAACCCGGCTCCCCGATTTCTCGTTCCGAGTCGATATCCCCTGCATCACAACACACATCCTAGTTTGTGTAATGTTCGTATTTTCTTGACTCAGAAGAAAACATGAAAAATTTAAATATTGTCCCTTTCGCAAAAAACGATAGGAAGACATTGAACAATTTATGCTTAAATTCATCTCAGAAACCAGAAAAATTTTTCGAACCGTAGAAAAAGAAAATGAATGAAACAAAAAAAAAACAACAAAAGACATCTTGCTGGTTTTCTTATAAATCAATTTAAACACGATGTCTTGAATTCAACTGACAAACTTTATCTCTTCAATATTTATTGTTTTTCGAATTATTTAGTGCTTTATTATGAATAAACTGTTTCTCTTTTGTTTTGTTTTTTCTCAAGTACCCTCAACGGCACCTTTTTGTGAGCATCTCGACGTGGTATAATGGTTAGCAAGTTTCCCACTCTAGAATCATTAAAATTGAGTACTGAGTTTAATCTTCACTGTGTGTCATATACTTTCGGGCTTGTGCCACAATTAAGCTTCGAGTATTAGAAAAATCACCTTAGAAAACCACTTCCCAACCGTCTGGTTTCTTAGCAATAATTAAAATGAGGGGCCTAAAATTCCAACTGCAAATCGGGGATATTGAAATCGAGCAGGTATAGAAATTTAAATACCTGAGAAGGGATCTAACAGATTACGGAAAGACGTATGGAAAAGAGTACTGGATTATTATATGTATGGCAGCAAATGTTGGACAATCGTTCCAGGGTTGAAGAAGAGACTTGAAGCAACAGAAATGTGGCTCTACAGAAGGATGCTGAGGATATCATAGACTAAACATGTGATCAACGAAAAGGTTTTTGAAAGGATGCAAACGAAAAGGAAACTTATACTTAGCATCAGGAAGAGACAGCTGAGGTTTCTGAGGCACGTAATGACGAAGGAGGGCTTGGAGAATCTAATACTAACATGACTGATAAAGCTCAAGAAAGACTGGAGAAAGTTGTGCAAGACATAATTGATAGACTTCAGCAAGTGGATGGCGGAACGGGGTTTGGAATATATACGAAGAGGAAAAATGTTAAGAGCGACAAAGGGATGGGAGATAGTGGAAGTCCATGATCGCATTCATAGGTTCCCAACATTTTGCTGCGATTACCCCAAAATACAATTTCATTATTATCCATTACCCCAATGAACAAATACCCGTAATATAGGAAAAGAAGTAATTATATTTTCATATATCAAAAGAATATAAAGTTAATGGAAATTATTCAATACAGCGAAGTACCATACGTGATAAACGCTTGGGCGATCATGTCTCGAAAGAGACATGACTGACTGGGCAGAAGATTATCCCGCAGTAGGTTGCCATTGCTTTCTGCTGTAGACTGGTTGCTGACCAAGGCTATAGAACCCAATCTGTCCTGTTATTTAACCCATAACTGGAGGGGGAGAGATGGATTAATACCTTTCCCAAGGGTATTTGCGCGGAAGTGAATGCAAGTACCAATCTATAATAATCATATGTATAGTAGCCGTAACTTAGCCGTGATTTCTAATGTGAGTGTTGAGCTTGTATTGCCTGTGCTAGTTTATTTATTCTGGTTTTGTGACTGAAAGGGCTATTCGGGTGTTGTTTGCCACGTTGAGTCTGCTACGTTTCTTGTTCTTCATTCCAAGGACACAGTGTGAAATTATAAGCTGATTGCTTCTTCCCAAACCAAACATCCATTACCCCCAAAATATGGGCTCATTACTCCACTGGGGTAATTTATCCCGGGTTTTGGAACCATGGGACGTCCTGAAAGGACACGGTATATAAAAAAGAAAGTTTGTAAGTATCGTAGACAAGTTTTTATTAATTATATCTTAGCACCTTTGCTGTTGTTACAATTGGCTCATTTTTTTTTTCTCCAGTTCGAGCCATTTTTCTGCGGTTGGGGATAAATTTGAAGGTATTTTTTAAGTGAAGGCAGTTATAACTTTTAAGCTACTCTATGTTCTTTTTTTATAATCCTTTCTCCCTCCAGGTAAGGCAGGATTGCTACTGGTACGCAAGGTGTTAACAGTCAGTTAAATGCCATACGTGATTCACGCTTGGGCAGAAGATTATCCCGTAGTAGGTTGCCATTGCTTTCTGCGCTAGATTGGTTACCGACCAAGGCTATAGAACCCAATCTGTCCTATTCTTTGACTCATAGCTAGAGGGGGAAGAGGTGTATTATATCATTAAGTAGTAATTAGTGGCGGATCAGTTTATTACTTCAAAACAATATAAAACTGATCCCCCACATTATGCCCAGTAGAAGCCTTCATCGTGTTTCCAACTATTATATTCAGTCAGTCAGTTAAGTGCCATACGTGATACACGCATACGATCATGTCTCGAAAGAGACATGACTGACTGGGCAGAAGATTATCCCGAAGTAGGTTGCCATTGCTTTCCGCGATAGACTGGCTGCCGACCAAGACTATAGAACTCAATCTGTCCTGTTATTTAACCCATAACTGGAAGGAATAGACGGATTAATACCTTTCCCAAGGGTATTTGCGCGTAAGTGAATGCAATGAATTCAGCTGGAATTCGAACTCAGCTCCCCGATTTCTCGTTCCGAGCCGATATCCAATGCACCACAACGCACATCGAAGAAAAGATAAGAGATGGCCGGAAATCAAGTAGATGGAACATGGCAATTGACGTTGTATTTGAACTGTCAGGGAAGCAAGCTAATGGAAGGGAGATTTTCAAACGGAAGTGCGAGAAAAACAACTATTAGTGTAGAAAAACGATTATATTTAACTATGTCGATGATAAAAAGGTGAAACTTTGATGACAATCTAGTCAATTATGTGATACAATCTTAGGCGATCATGTCTGGAAAGAAGCATGACTGATTGCACAGAAGATTTTCCTGCAGTAGATTACCATTACGTTCTGCGGTAGACTGGTTGCCAACCAAGGCTACAGAACCCAATCTGTCCTGCCATAGCTGGAGAGAGAAGTGACGGATTAATACCTTTCCCAAGGGTATCTGTGCGTAAGTGAATGCAAGGAATTCAACGAGAATTTAAACTCGGCTTTCAAATTTCTCGTTCCGAGCTGATATCCACTACACCACAAAGGGGAAAACCTCGTTAACAATAATTTTTCACAATGTATATTTAATAAGGGTACCTCGGCGTGGTGCCCTTATATTTAATAAGGGTACCTCGGCATGGTGCAATGGTTAGCAAGCTCGTCTCGCTAGTATCAAAACTGGGTAGTGAGTTCGATCCTCATTTGGTACCCTCTACTTTCAGCTGTGTGTCACGTCTAAGCTACGCTTAGAAAATCACCTTCCTCCAGGTTTGGGGGTTGGCCGCAGGGCTAACAACCCTGCCCCATAAAAACAGTTTGTTACAGTAACAGCAAAAACGCTGCCCTACACACCCTTGGGTGTAACGGAAAAGTTATTATTTAATAACTTACGCCAACATGAAAATAACTATTTTCAAAATTAATCGCCTCTAAAAATATAAACAGGAGAATTATCATTTTTATCCACGTATAAATGGTGCATATTAATAAAGTATTCGTGTATAGATATTTATTTCTCGGGAAAAAAACACTTGGTTAGTGATTTCAATCAAGTTATAATTATTAACGTCATCGCGTACAGCGGTATTATGCAGTCGAACTTCCTCCGTGGCAACAATTGCTGTATTTCCAAACAATCACTCCTAATGAAGGTGGTTAAGCCTTGATTGGAGTCTGAATTGCTGCGGCTACTTTGAACTGGCCATTTAGAGTCAAGCACCAGGCTAGAGAAGCTGCTGTATATTCTGTTTCCTTAGCAAGTTTAAGAAGTTCATTTTTTAGAAATGCAAACAAATCCTTGTTAACTTATGTTGGAATTATTTTTAAATGTGTTAAGATTACGCAACTCATCTTGAATAATAGCAAGTATATACATTCTTCAGCAAATTAATTGAAATAAATGTTTTAATTTCCGTTCTTTTCACTATACCGTCATTTTTAGCTCCACTGAAGTGACAGGGTGTAATTGATTTCTGTTTTTTCATCAGATTAGGTCATTGAAACAACTGGTTTAGTTTCTCTTCTTTCACCATACGGTCCGTTTTACATCCACCGAAGTGGCAGAATGTTATCGATTTCTGTTTGTTTTTTTTTCTGTAAGGTTGTTCATACAGGGGTATATATATATATATATATACCAGCATGCGATGTAGATATAGAGGAATCCAAAGGAGTATCCTGTACATACAGTGGTAGGATAACTCTCTAAGAGAGCTCTAAATATATATGTATATAAATACATACAGAGGAAATATAAGAAAAAAAATAAGGCAGACACGTCATGTCATGGTAAATCGGAAGTGTAGGCATATTTAAGGTGAACCATCATCAGCTTCAGGCTTTATTGTACAGAGGATTTTACACGAATGAAATTCACAAAAGCCTAAAAAATACGGAATAAAAATAAAGATCGCTCCCTTAAAAGAGAAAATTTAAGAAAAATACATCATTACATCAGTTCGGCGAATACACACATATTCATACATAAGCATCTATCTATCTATCTATCTATCTATCTATCTATCTATCTCAGTTTGTTCATATCTCTCTATCTATACCACGTTCTCTCTATCCACTTCAGGCTTTTCCTATCTCTCTATCTCTCTATCTATCTATCTCAATCCAAAAGATAATGCGGTCAGAAGAGAAAAAAAAACTCCAAGTGACGACGTATACATGACAGGAAAAGTGTGAAAGATAGTAGGAAAAACATTATTCCTTTTATTTCAATTAATTTGCACAAGGGTGGAAAAACATAGTTTTAAAAATTAGAACCATGATTTTTCGGCCCTACAGAACTGATTGATTGATTCGTTTTTACGGTTTATCACCCCTTAGAGAATTTTTCTAAGGCAGAAAATATTTTCAGTTTGAAAGAATTTTTGAAGATATTAATGATTTAGTGATGCAAATCTTATTAATTAACCCGTAGTTGAAAGGAGAAGAGTTCGATTTATGCCTAATCAGGAATTAAAAAAAACAAAAAACAAGAAAGTATAACGTGAATATAAAATGGGGGTTAATTCTATATTGCAACTAATAAGTAATCTGATCCCTCAACTTGAAATCACAGCAGTTTCTATAAATTTATATTCAAGAGAATGTAAATAAATCCAAAGTACAAGCTTGTTTAATCAATAGTTCATTGATTGATTGATTCGTTTTCTTTGGTTTATCAAAAGACAAGAAATTATAATGTATATATGAAGTGGGGGTTCAATTCTATGTTACAATGGATATATAAACTGTTCACTCACTTTGTGATCACAGTAGTTTCTATACAATTGTATTCCAGAAAATATAAATAAATCTAAAAGACAAGCTTGTGTAATCAATAGTTCATTGATTGATTAATTCGTTTTCTTTGGTTTACCAAAAGACAAGAAATTATAATGTGTATATAAACTGGGGGTGCAATTCTATGTTATAATCAATATAAACTGTTCCCTCACTTTGTGATCACAGTAGTTCCTAAAAGACATGCTTGTTTAATCAATAGTTCATTGATTGATTGATATTCCAGAGAATATAAATAAATCTAAAAGACATATCTGTGTAATCAATAGCTCATTCATTGATTAATTCGTTTTCTTTGATTTATCAAAAAACAAGATAATGTAATGTGTATATAAAGTGAGGGTTCAATTCTATGTTACAATTGATATATAAACTGTTCCCTCACTTTGTGATCTCAGTAGTTTCCATACAGTTGTATTCCAGAGAATAAAAATGAATCTAAAAGACATGCTTGTGTAATCAATAGTTCATTGTTTGATTAATTCGTTTTCTTTGGTTTATAAACAGACGAGAAATTATAATGTGTATATAAAGTGGGGGTTCAATTCTATGTTACAATGGATATATAAACTGTTCTCTCACCTTGTGATCACAGTAGTTTCTATACAATTGTAATCCAGAGAATGTAAATAAAATCTAAAAGACAAGCCTGTGTAATCAATAGTTCATTGTTTGATTGATTCGTTTTCTTTGGTTTATAAACAGACAACAAATTATAATGTGTATATAAAGTGGGGGTGCAATTCTATGTTACAATTGATATACATAAAATGTTTCCTCACTTTAGGATCACAATAATTTCTATACAAGTTTATTCCAGAGAATATATATAAATCTAAAAGACATGTCTGAGTAATCAATAGTTCATTGATTGATTGATTCGTTTTCTTTGTTTTATCAAAAGACAAGAAATTATAATGTGTATATAAACTGGGGGTGCAATTCTATGTTACAATGGATATATAAACTGTTCCCTCCTTTTGTCATCACAGTAGTTTCTATAATATTACCCCGACAGTAGTATCCCGCGTAATTTCAAAACTTGACCCCCAGAAGGCGAGCGATGACTATGGAATCCCGGTGATAGTCCTTAAGAGGTGTGCTCCTGAACTCTCCCCTGTCCTCTCTAAACTCTTTAACTACTGCCTTTCTGCTTCCTGTTTTCCTGCATGCTGGAAGTTCTCTTCAGTCGTTCCTGTATTTAAGAACTGTGGTGAAGCCTCGGACCCATCCAACTATCGCCCTATCAGTCTTCTACCGATATTCGGGAAAGTGTTTGAGGCCATAATCAATGCTGAAATAGTTCAACATCTCACCGCCCACAGACGCTTCTCCGACAGGCAATATGGCTTCCATTTTGCCAGGTCCACGGCCGACCTGCTAACAACCGTAACGGAGTACATGCTCCAGACTCTTGACGAGTCTGACGAGGCTCGCGCGGTTGCTCTGGACATCTCCAAGGCTTTTGGCAGGGTTTGGCACTCTGGCCTTCTATGCAAGCTACGGGGTTACGGTATTACCGGTCGCCTGCTTGACCTAATCCAATCTTTTTTAAATAACCGCAAAATGAAGGTCGTTTTGAATTGGCATATCTCTTCATTCTACAGCACGAATACTGGTGTCCCACAGGGCTCTATCCTGGGCCCGACTCTCTTCCTTATTTTCATCAGCGACCTCCCAGATGAGATCAAGGGCCATGTAGACATCTACGCAGATGACACCACAATATACTCCCGCACCAGTAAGAAACCTTTCGCAGCGGATAGACATAATCTCGCTACTGACCTTCAACAGGATCTACACTCTGTGGTGAATTGGGGCAAGAAGTGGCTTGTCAACTTCAATCCGTCTAAGACCAAGCTGTTGTCTGGCAGCCATCACAGGCAACCTCTCCTGCCTCCTATAAGCATGGACCAAGCGATTCTCCCTGATAGCAATACACTGCGCCTTCTCGGCCTTACCTTCTCTTCAGACCTCAAATGGAACCACTATATCGAATCCATAGCTAAATCTACTGCTAAAAAGGTTCGGTCATTATGCCGATCCAGGATGTTTTTTCCACCTGAATCCATCCTGCATATATACAAGTCAATCATCCGTCCGTGCATGGAGTACTGCTGCCATTTATGGTCAGGCGCCCCTGTGTTCTCACAGTCAGGTTAGCCAAATGCAGACGACAATTCTACTCTTGCAGCTTCTTCTCTCGCACTTCCCGCCTGTGGAACTCGCTCCCGTATTCTTGCTTTCCTGATGGCTACAACCTCCAGAAATTTAAATGCAATGTTAATACTCATCTATTAACCACTTGACTCTAGCTCTCTCCCCACCCACGTATAATCTTCCCTTTCTCTCCACCTATGTATCTGTCATCGCACCTGCTTTCTCAGCTTTCTATTGCTCCTTTCTAACTAGTTTGTACTCCTCACTCTTTTCTAATTAATCTTTTTACAGTTATGTAGCCCCCTGCACATCAGTGGCATTTCCGCTTTGCTCGGGGTGAAATGATTAAAAAAACGTATATAACCTGTTCCCTTACTTTGTGATCACAGAAGTTTCTATACAATTGTATTCCAGAGAATATAATTAAATATAAAAAGCATGACTATGTAATCAATAGTTCATTGATTGATTAATTCGTTTTTGGTTTATCAAAAGACAAGGAATTATAATGTGTATATAAAGTGGGGGTTCAATTCTATGTTATAATGGATATATAAACTGTTCCCTCCTTTTGTGATCACAGTAGTTCCTATACAATTGTAATCCAGAGAATGTAAATAAAATCTAAAAGACAAGCCTATGTAATCAATAGTTCATTGATTGATTGATTCGTTTTTTTTGGTTTATAAACAGACAACAAATTATAATGTGCATATAAAGTGGGGGTCCAATTGTATGTTACAATGACTATAAAAACTGTTCCCTCACTTTGTGATCACAGTAGTTTCTATACAATTGTAATCCAGAGAATGTAAATAAATCTTAAAGACAAGCCTATGTAATCAATAGTTCATTGATTGATTGATTCGTTTTCTTTGGTTTAGACAAGAAATTATAATGTGTATATAAAGTGGGGGTTCAATTCTATGTTACAATTAATATATGTACCGTCCCTTAATTTGTGATCACAGTTGTTTTATACATTTATATTCAAAAGAATGTAAATAAATCTAATGTAAATGCTTGTATAACTAACCAGTAATTCATTGATTCAGTAACTCGTTATCAACCGGTTATCATCACTTTGTAGTTTATCGAAAGCTAGAAAAGATTTTTAGTTTGTAGTTTTTGTTTGAAGACGATAATGATTAATGATACTAATTTTACTATTTAATCCATAGCTGCCGGGTAAGATATATATTCATGCCTGTAATTGCCATTGCCACATGAAACATGCATGAGAGAGCTGACAACTGCGTGTATATATTTTAAAAGGCTTTATTTCCTTCACAGTACTTGTGCAGCTGTGAAAGCTGCGATTAAAACACACAAATAATATGAGCACATGAAGGAAGAATGTACACAAGGATAGATAATTACAAAATCCACAAAAATAAAGAAATAAACAATGAAATTTACATAAATATTTAAACCAAAACAAGGGAACTTGTAACAAGTGCTTAAATCAACAGGAATTGTTTGCATCACCAAAGCAATACATTTTCACAAATTAAGGGAGTGTCTAAAAGGCAATAAAACTTTAGAAGAATTAAATTCTATTAACTATAATATTTGTCTATGGTTTTCTGGAAAGTGAATAGAAATAATCTTAATTACCTCGTTGCGCAGCCTGTGTGGTCTATGGCACCGGTTACTCCCTAACAGTACCGAAAACGAATGTGCTGCCCCTGGAGATAACAAATTTACGTCTGACTTCTTAGAAGATCTCAATCCCGAAGACTTTTAAAAAGGTTTGTATTTCTTACGCAGAGGCCAAAATCCTATAATCTAGAAAAGGTTGCTCTAAAAACAGCTTATTTGTTATATTTTTACTTAATTATTCTAACTTTACTATTTCTGTCTCGTACTTTTCATTTAGACCTCAGAATTGTTTTAAGTTGTCCTAAAATATAAGGAACTATATTTTCTGGTGACATTATCCCAAGGGGTGAAAAGGACACCAGTCAAGATTACAGGGCTGACTTTGACGAGAAAACGAACCTGCTGATTTTACATTAAGTTTCGGTAGCAAATAGTGCCTGGCGGCAGCTACAATACCTAATCAGGATTTGATAAAGAAAGAAATATTGGTGTTTACATGAAGTGGGGCACTTTCAATATTACACTCAATATATAAACTGATACCTCACATTGTTGCAACATTGAGTTTTTATGCAAATATATTTTTTTATAATCGTGTGGCCCCAAGCAAAGCATTTTTCTGCCACTGTGGTGCAGGGGGTTACATAGGAAGAATGTTATGAGAAAGGCTGTTAGGATACAGAGGATGTTAGGAAGAGAGTATGAAAAGGAAGAGAATAATGATAAGTGGGGTGGACGGGAAAAAAGCATGAGAGAGAGGGGGATGTAAGTTAGAGAGACAAGAGATGACTATTGACTTTACATTTAAATTCTTGGAGATTATAGCTGTCGGGAAAGCAAGTATGCGGAAGAGAATTCCACAGGCGGGAAGTGCGAGAAAAGAAGCGGATGGAGTAGAATTTGCGTTTACAATTTATCGGTTTCACAGTAAAAGGGTGGGACCTAGTTGCTAATCTTGTGGCTCGAGGAAATTCATATATAGGGGGGTACCAGTGAGTTAAGTTCACCGGAGCAGAAGCCGTGAAAGTATTTGTAGAAGAGACACTGTGAAGCCACACTGCGTCGGTAAGAAAGCGACTCTATCCTAACTCTCAAGTCGGGATCGATCACATTACAGATTCTCTGTTTGATTTGGTCGAAGACACCTAAGTGGATAGCAGGAGCACCCGACCAGATACGGCAGGAATATTCAATGCGCGGGCGGATGATAGATTTGCATATGTGCAGAAAAAACTTCCCGGTCCTACACAGAGAACCGACTTTCTTAGCTGCAGATTTATCTATGGATTCTATATAGTTATTCCACTTGAGGTCTGATGTGAGAGTTAATCCGAGGAGGCGCAGTGTTTTACTTTCAGGGAGAGAAGCCTGATCCATGTTAATGGGTGAGAGGAACGATTGTCTGTGATGGTTAATAGATAGCAGCTTCGTTTTGGAAGCATTAAAATTTACGAGCCATTTTTTACCCCAGTCCACCACGGATTGGAGGTCCTTTTCAAGCTCGGCAGCGAGGTTTGCTTTGTCAGCCCCGACAGATTTTTGATCGATGTTCCAAAGAATGTGAGCTTAATATATGGACAGAAATCCGACAAGATAATAGAATAAGTAATAAAACAGGCACGAAAAGAGTGTCTTTAATCTAACACTTGATCTTCTTTAGTGATTTGTTGATAAAACACGGATTTTAAAATTTTAAAATTAAAAAAAAAAGGCAGTATATTTGAATGTTGATTGAGACATGATTTTATTGGTTTGATAGAGCTTTAGATTATCATTTTAAAACATAGGAAACCATTATTATTATGGGTACCACGTCTAATAAAGGCAATAGATGCTTATCTAAACTTATTCATAAATGGAACTTTGTCTCTCTCTCTCTCTCTCTCTCTCTCTCTCTCTCTCTCTCTCTCTCTCTCTCTGTGTATGTGTGTGTGTGTGTGTGTCCATTACCTATAGACTCCGAAACGGCTGAACCGATTTTCTTGAAGATTTATACAGTTATACTATAAGCGTCTGCGAGTGTTCTTAGCTAGGTTTTGTGTCGAGGTACTCCCGATAAATATGGAAAATCGATAATCGAAAAAATCGGGTTATAGAAGGAGTGGTCCGATTTTAATCAAATTTGATACACTCATAGACAAAGACATAATAAACGATATTCAGAAGTTTCAAGGTTGCAGTTCTTACTATAGTGTAGAAAATCGATTATATATATATATATATATATATATATATATATATATAAAAGGCAACATGTTTGTGTGTCTGTCTGTTTATCTGCCTGTATGTCTGTACTTTTTTCAACCCTTTTATTTTAGTTTTTGCTTCAGGTTTGGCTCTTAGTAGGTATAATTGTAGTACTTAGTCTTATTCATGATACCATTTACTCAGAAGACTTATTTAGCCTTCAAAATTCAGTTTACGACGAAAAAAACTTATTTGATATCGATACCAGGAAATCAAAATTTGGCTTACATCCACTCATATTTCTTTCAGTCTACGGTTTCGCTTTAACTGGAAACAACTATTGCTTTTTAGTCTTTCGTGCCAACGTCCAAAGAGTCTGAGCTCCAGGACCATGGATTAGTTTTAAAGCTTTCATTACACCCGAGCAACGCCGGGCTATACTGAGAGTTAATTTATAGAAACAAAATATATTGTATAGAAAAATACAGAAAACTATTGAAAAAAATTAGAATAATCGGAAGTACAAAACAAAAAAAAAAAACACGTACATATACAGATCCCAGTCTGCTCTGCTATTTAAACACATACGTGGAGGGAGATGGATTCATGCCTTTTTTAAGATCATTAGTGCAAAGTAAACGAAAGATAAATGACTGGAATTTGAATTTCGTACGCCGATTGAAATTTCTGCGTTGATAACCGTTGAGAAATTCGTATTTAAAAGTAAAAGTCTTTACAATTCAATTTAACTAAATCGTGTGATGATTCAGGTTGGCTTTATGCCCGCTGGTTGCGACGACAGCAGCTGCGTTGCCTCAAACGCTAACCAGGGACACTCGTTGGACTGGAATAGTGATCTCGCAGATGTCGAACATGACACAAACGGTGCAATGTCCGATTTTGCCGATAAGAGCGTTGGCTTCGCTGCCGTAGGGAACAACCGTCTCGAAGGACAGCGATTGGAAGATGCAACGATATGTGAAAGCCGGCATTGCGAAGCGTCGACGTCTAGGCTGACATCAGCAAATGGAACAAAGCAAAGTATTCTCATTATTTACATTCTTCGAACTTCATCTTTATTGCCATATTCATGACGTCTTCCTCAAGGACACATGACAGGGAATAAAAGCATTAATTAGATCTGGTGACTTGACCCAAATGGTTGTGAGTTCAATACCAGGCTACAGCAGTTATGAACAAAAAAATGGAATTTAGTTAAAGACATCCGGAAGTGACATTGTTCATTTCAGTGACCGAAATTAAGGTTCAGTTCAATTACCTGAAGAATGTTAGTGCCTGCATCAGTCGAAACGTCGTGAATATGGCAATAATGATGAAGACAACAGTCCGAGAAATGTAAATTGAGTAAATAATACAATACCTCATTTCAGAAATATAGACAGATCTTAAAGAAGGCCAGGGCATGCAACAGCCGAAACGTTGTGAGTATGGCAACAAAAATGAAAACAACAGTCCAAACAATGTAAATAGTTGAAATAATAACAATACCTCATCTCAGAAGTATAGAAAAAGCATTCCCATGCGACTATACAGGCGCAGTATATCCCGCTAATGGTCGGGTTGTGGTGCAATGGATATCGACTCGGAACGACAAATCGGGGAGCCGAGTTCGAATTCCAGTTGAATTCATTGCATTCACTTACTCACAAATACCCTTGGAAAAGGTATTAATCCGTCTCTTCCCTCCAGTTATGGGTTAAATAATAGGACAGATTGGGTTAGATAGCCTTGGCTGGCAACCAGTCGACCGCAGAAAGCAATGGCAACCTACTGCGTGATAATCTTCTGCCCAGTCAGTCATGTCTCGAAAGATACATGATCGCCCAAGCGTGTATCACATATGGCACTTAACTGACTGACTGAATATAATAGTTGGAATCATGATTAAGGCTTCTACTGGTCATAAAGTGGGGTTTCGGTTTTCTATTGTTATTAAGTAGTAAACTGATCCCCCCTAATTACAACTTAATAATTTAACACATCTCTTCCTCCTCTAGCTATGAGTGAAATAACTGGACAGATTGGGTTCTATATATATCCTTGGTCTGCAACTAGTCTACCGCAGAAAGCAATGGCAACCTACTGCGGGATAATCTTCTGCCCAGTCAGTCATGCCTCTTTCGCGATATGGTCGCCCAAAACCTTGAATCACGTATGGCACTTAATTAACTGACACTGTCAATCGAAAAGTATGAATAAATACACAGTTAAACTAATGCGGTGAAGCCGTCAGTCAGTTAAGTGCTATACGTGAAACACGCTTGGGCGATCATGTCTCGAAAGAGACATGACTGACTGGGCAGAAGATTATCCCGCAGTAGGTTGCCATTGCTTTCTGCGGTAGACTGGTTGCCGACCAAGGCTATAGAACCCAATCTGTCCTGTTATATGACTTAGAGCTAGAGGGGGAAGTGATGTATTATAGTATTAAGTAGTAACTAGTGGGGGATCAGCTTATTACTTCATAACAATAGGAAATCGATCCCCCACTTTACGCCCAGTAGAAATTTTAATTATGTTTCCAGCTATTATATTCAGTCAGTCAGTTAAGTGCCATACGTGAAACACGCCTGGGCGATCATGTCTCGAAAAAGACATGACTGACTGGGCAGAAGATTATCCCGCAGTAGGTTGCTATTGCTTTCTGCAGTAGACTGGTTGCCAGCCAAGGCTATAGAACCCAATCTGTCCTGTTATTTAACCCATAACTGGAAGGAAGTGACGGACTAATACCTTTCCCAAGGGTATTTGCGCGTAAGTGAATGCAATGAATTCAATCGAATTCGAACTCGGCTCCCCGATTTCTCGTTCCAAGCCAATATCCACTAAAGCAATACCCACAAGAACTAGTAGATTCTGACTTCCAGCAAAATATCAAGGGGAAAATAAAACATCATTGAATTCTGCCACCAGTGGTTGTTGCAAAATATATGTTTTCTTCTGTTTATTTTCAAGATCATCCATCGATGTGCTAACAGTTACTACTGAATAGATGAGAAAAACGGGTTGTGGCTTTAGATATCTAGAAGGAGTTTGCCAGGGCTTTGGCCTGTTGGCTTTATCCATAAGTTATGATATCTCTGGTTGTCTTTACCGAATCGTTCTTAACAAATCGGGTAATGAAATCGAGTTGAACGGCAACGCTGCTAGATTATTTCACATTAATTCGTGTCCCCCAGAGTTTTAGCCATGGATATACATTTTTTATTTTCTTCATCGAAGATCTTTCCGACATCATCAGTTGCCAACTTGATATTTTTGCAGATGACATAATCATTTACATTAGTTAAGTGCCATACGTGATGCACGCTTGGGTGATCATGTCTCGAAAGAGACATGACTGACTGGGAAAAAGATTATCCCGCAGTAGGTTGCTATTGTTTTCTGCTGTAGACTGGCTGCGAGCCAAGGCTATAGAGCCCAATCTGTCCTGTTATTTAACCCATAAATGGAGGGAAGAGACGGATTAATACCTTTCCAAAGTCTATTTGCGCGTAAGTGAATGCAAGGAATTCAACTGGAATTCGAACTCGGCTCCCCGATTTCTCGTTCCGAGTCGATATCCACTGCATCACAACACACATCCTAGATTGTGTAATGTTCGTATTTTCTTGACTCAGAAGAAAACATGAAAAATTTTCAATATTTTCCGTGAAATTTTCTCTTTTCCAAAAAATGGTAGGAAGACATTGAACAATTTATGCTTTAACTCATCTCGGAAACTAGAAAAATGTTTCGAACCGTAGAAAAAAATGAATGGAAAGAAAAAAATAAACAAAAGATATCTGGTTGGTCTTCTTATAAATCAATTTAAACAAGATGTCTTGTATTCAGCTGACAAAATTTGTCTCTTCAATATTTATTGTTTTTCGAATTATTTAATGCTTCACTATGAATAAACTGTTTCTCTTTTCTTTTGTTTTTTCTCAAATACCCTCAACGGCACCTTTTTGTGGGCACCTCGACGTGGTATAATGGTTAGCAAGTTTCCCACTCTAGAATCATTAAAATTGAGTACTGAGTTTAATCTTTAAACAAAATGTCTTGAATTCAACTGACAAAATTTATTTCGGCTCTCCAATTTCTCGTTCCGGACCGATATCCACTGGACCACAACACACATCCTACTTACCTATCTTAATGGCCTTTAATCTAGCATATTTCATTTTCTTAAGTTTCCTCAGAGATTTGTTAATAAGACACGGATTTTAAAATTTTAAAATTTTAAAATTTTACAACTTTCTAAAAAACAAAACAAAGAGACAGTATACTGGAATGTTGATCGGGGTTTGATTTTATTGGTCCGATACGTGTAACGTGCAATAGATGATCATTTAAAATGTAAAAAAAAAAACTCGTATTTAAGAGTAAATAACTTTTCCTTACACCGAATCGTGTGTAGGGCAGCTTTTTCGCTGTTTCCGTAACAAACTGTTTTTTAAGGAGAAGGGTTGTTAGCTCTCCACCCAACCCAACTTTTTTGTTGTTTCTGTAACAAACTGTTTTTTAAGGAGAAGTGTTGTTAGCTCTGCGCCCAACCCCCAATCCTGGAGGAAGGTGATTTTCTAAGCGTAGATTAGACTTAACACAAGGCCGAAAGTATAGAGTACCCAGTGAGGATCGAACTCACTACTCAGTTATAATGATTCTAGCGAGACGAGCTAACCATTACACCACGCCGAGGTACCCTATTTAAGACTAAGTCTTTACAATTCAATTTAACTAAATCGTGTGACGATTCACGTTGGCATTATGACCGGTAGTAGCAAAGACAGCAGCTGTATTACCTCGAATACTAACCAGGGACATTCGTTGGATTGGAATAGTGATCTCGAAGATGTCGAATATGACACAAACGGTGCAATGTCCAATTTTACCGATAAGAGCGCTGGCTTCACCGCCATAGTTGACAACCGTCTCGAAGGACAGCGGTTTAAAGATAGGCCCAACAAAGTAAAACTGGCAAATGACCTCAAAAACGGCCTCCAATCATTTCTTAACTACGGCAAGAAATCGCTTGTCAATTTTAACGCTTTCAAAACGAAACTTCTATCCTTTAATCACCATAAATTAATCATCATTGTTGACTTAAAATCAGAAAAAAATAAATATTATCAAATTGAAAAGAAATAATGAACTATTGTATATGATTTCATGCAGGCTCTGTCAGCGTTTGCATTTAATCTGTAAAGAGTTGCATATTATGAGAATACAGTGAATAATATTATGAGAATATGTTGGACAATATATAGCTAAATCCGCTGTTAAGAAGGCCGGTTCTCTCTGCAGGGTGTTATGGTGAAACACACCTATTCCTCAGATAATGGACTTTCCCTCCTATATTAATAAGAGTTAACAGGAAGCTAACTCGGGAATTTCTTGGGAAGCTCTTAGATTTGTCTTTTAATTATCCCTCAAACACCTTTTCTGTCATCTATTCACACAAGATCATTACCGAGGATTTCTTGAGTGTTAAATTCTCAAAGCCCTCCCTCATTATAATGCACCCAAGAAACTTTTCGAGTTCTAAGTATATGTGTGCTTCAATTCTTCTTGAAACATATTTGTTATTCACGTTTTCTATCTATGGTATTCTCAGCATCCTTCCGTAGAGCCATATTTCTCTTGTCTCAAACCTCTTCTTTCTCTCTGCGGAGATTGTCTAACATTCATTACCATATAGAAGTACGGATATTACATAACGATTATTGTTCCAAACGAACTTTTTGCTTTGTTTTTTAAGACTTTACTTTTGGAAAATATATTTTAGCTATTCAAATACACGTTCGGATATCGGTGCCAAAGTTTTTGTCTTATATTAAAAATATTTCCCACATTTTTAAATTTAGATCAGTCAGTTACGTGCCATACGTGAAACACGGTTGGGCGATCATGTCTCTTTTGAGACGTTACTAGCTGGGCAGAAGATTTTCTCACAGTGGGTTGCCATTACTTTTTGCGGTAGACTGATTGCCAAGGAAGATTATGGATTATAGAACCCATTTTGTCCTGCTATTTAATCCATAGCTGGAGGAAGAAGCAACGGATTAATACCTTTCCCAATGATATTTGCGCGTAAGTGAATATAACGAAATCCACTGGAATTCGAACTCGGTTCTCTAAATTCTCGTTCCGAGCCAATCCCCACTGCACCACAACGCCCATCCTAAATCTAGATGTTTTCTCAGATACTTGATTCGGTGCCTCGAATTCATAGTTTTCCGCCTAAAAAGTTCTGTTTGTTGACAAATATGCATTCTTTCTTACAACTGATGTCACAGCCTCTCATCTCGCTTTACTTTACTACCCGGTCTACCCGTACAGTTTGTACTTTATGGTTGCAAACTGATTTTTTCCCTAAAAACTAACTCATCTATTTTTTCCTATGGTAATATATTCAAGCAGGTACAAAAATTTAAACACCTGGGAAGTGCTATAACAGAAGACGGAAAGTGCGACACAGAGATCCGAAGGTGAATTGGCATGGCGAAGGAAGCATTCTAGAAGTTGAGTAAAGTATTAAGAAACAGGACAATTTCGCTAGAAACAAAGAAGGGAGTACTAGAATGCTATGTGTTGTCAGTTCTTCAATATGGCAATGAATACTGGACAATATCATCAAAGATGAAGGGAAAACTTGAAGCAACTGAAATGTGATTCGACAGAAGGATGCTGCGAATATCATGGGTCGAGCATGATAAGGTTTTGGAAAAGATGAAAAAGAAAAGGAAATTAATACTGAGCATCAGGAAGATACAACTCAAGTTCCTGGGACATGCAATGAGGAAGGAGGGCTTGGAGAACCTGATACTAACAGGCCAGACAGAGGGGAAAAGAGACGAGGAAAGCAGTAAATAACATATTTGAATGACCTAATCAGGTGGGTGATGGAACGAGAGTTGTATGTGCAACAGGAGAAAGCGTGCTAAGAACCACCAGGAATAGTGAGACGTGGAAAGCGATAATCGCCTACGTCCTGAAAGGACAGGGCACATAGAAGAAGAATATGTATGCCAACAGTTTATGAGAAATTATAATGTGGCTATATAATGGAAGATCAATTCTATATTATAATCAATATATAAACTGATCCCTCATTTTGTGGCCATGCTAGTTTCTATACATTTATATTCTAGGATTATGGTCTTGAGCTAGTGGATGGCAGAGTGGGGATTGCGTGGTGTAACAGGAGAAAGCGTACTAAGAGCCACCAGGGATAGGGAGATGTGGAAAGCCATGATTGCTTACGTCCTGAAAGGGCAAGGCACATAGAAGAAGAATATACATGCAAACTGTTTATAAGAAATTATAATGTGGATATAAAATAGGGTATCAATTCTATATTATAATTAATATAGAAACTGATCCCTCATTTTGTGGCCATGCTAGTTTCTATACATTTATATTCTAGGTTTATGGTCTTGAGCTAGTGGATGGCAGAGTGGGGGTTGCGTGGTGTAACAGGAGAAAGTGTACTAAGAGCCACCAGGGATAGGGAGATGTGGAAAGCCATGATCGCCTACGTCCTGAATGGGACAGGGCACATAGAAGAAGAAGAATGTATTCACCTTTAGTGGCGTAATTTGAGTTAAGAGACGCCTTTCTAACGTAATCAAAGACCACAAAACATCGGAATCCAATGTTCATGCGGCGGTGTGAAGTTGGCTGGGGCACGCATATTTACAGAAGACGGGTAAATATTTGCGCTCATCTTCACGTTCGGGTCTTTTATTTTTGCTTTTTTTTATTGTTTCATGCAATCTCTCATATGAAGGCCTTGTTAATTTGTTTTAACCAGTAGCTTTTGGTGCTTTCATTCGAACGAAATCTTGAACCAAAGATGTATTCTCCACAAACTAAAACGTTAAAAAAAAAAAAACAGAAACAAAAATCCCTTTCTACTCAGTATTAGCTAGAATTTATTGAACTCACAACAAGGAACGCGTGCTTGGAAAATTTAAACCTCACAGAACATATCGAAGAAAAAACGAGGAAGGTAGTGAAGTGGGCCAACTAACTGACGAGCTTGTAAATGGAACATTGGTGGGATCTTAAAAAAGACAAATGTTACTAGAACCGACAAAGAATCTAAAATCGGGGAGAGCCATGATCGCTCACGTCTTAAAGGATCACTTCTAACTCCTGTTCTGTAAACCATTTACACAAGATTATTAGGTAGGTTATACACTAGTATCCTATATCCTTTATACCAGTAATACTGTGCGTATCAGATTCGCCAGGCTTTCTTTCCTTGTTATGTCTTTAAGAAATATCAACTGCCTTTTTCTGATTCTGTATATAAGTGTCCTTTGCTTCCATTTTCCTTAAGACTTCTTTGTTCTCTACGTAATTTGTCCATAGTATTCCCAGTATCCTTCTGTAGAGCCACATCTCTAATGCCTCAAATATGAGAAGATTGTCCAGTATTTACTGAACAGCTTAGTAGTCATTTCTTTGTTTCAAACGATTTTTTATATCTTAATATTTTGCTTAGGTTTTGCAAGGAACCTTTTCGATATTCTAATGCACGTTCGGATTTTCGATTTCATATTTTCTGTGATCTGTTATTTCCTTAAGTATTAACCTTTTAGTGATTACGATATAAGTGTCTCCAATTCATAGTTGGAATCGTGGGCTGTTACTTTTACTGACAATCATACATTGTCGTTTTACAATTTGGGATTAGCTCTTTCTTCTCGCTTTCCTTTACTACCTTCTATAGATTTTGTAGTTTCCTTTCTCTGTCTGTGTAATCTGCATATCTTATGTTAAGATTGTGGCCGTTAATAATGAATTCTCGTGGGTTAGGGTTAGGGTTAGAGTTAATTACACCACGCAACCCCCACTCTGCCATCCACTAGCTCAAGACCATAAACCTAGAATATAAATATATAGAAACTAGCATGGCCACAAAATGAGTGATCAGTTTCTATATTAATTATAATATAGAATTGATCCCCCCATTTTATATCCACACTATCATTTCTTATAAACAGTTTGCATATATTCTTCTATGTGCTCTTCTTATCTGCTCTTTAACGGGTTTTGTTTTGTTTTTTTTTTATACTGGTTAGCCTTCTTACCATAGAAATTCTGCTAGGGAGACCAATAATCCTTTGGTACATGGTACCAGTAGGACTTATCGAGGTGTGATTTCTCACAATTAAGAGAATATACAAAAGTATTATCGCTTAATTTATGAATATTCGTAAAATATATAATTTTAGGGGAAAATATTTCAAAAACGTATTGGATTAATAATAACTTAAAATCGAATAAACAAAAACCGCTAGAAAGGGCCACTTCAATAGAGCAACAGACTACGCCTTCTTGGCATCACGTTTTTCACTGACATTGAGATAATGTCATTGAGTCAGTTAAGTGACACACGCTAGGCTGATCCTGTGATTTTCGAGACATGACTGACTGGGTAGAAGATTATCCCGCAGTAGGTTGCCATTGCTTTCTGTGGTAGACTGGTTGACGACAAGGCTATAGAACACAATCTGTCCTGTTATTTAACCCATAACTGGAAGGAAGAGACGGATTAATATCTTCCCCAAGGGTATTTGTGCGTAAGTGAATGCAAGGAAAATTGACTGGAATTCGAACTCGGCTTCCCGATTTCTAGTTCCGAGCCGATATCCACTGCACCACGACGCAGATCCGTGGTTACAATATATGAAATAAAAAAAAATCGAAGCCTTTTGTTTGAAGATATGGCTCAAACAAAACCTTTTCAAAATATTTTCTGGGTATTTTTTCCTAGAATCTAATCCCGGTTAAGATTATAAACTACAGCCAGCAGCAAGGCTGGCTGTAGTTTATCGAGGGATCAGGATGTTGAGGTGTGTAAAATTACCTCTTCATTGCTCTTGTTCCCAGGTCTGCCCTGACTCGGGGTAGTAACAACTGTTAGGGTCCAAGCTATGGGCAAATACCCAACCTCAAACACAAACAATTCGCTATGAATGTATAAAAATAAATATCTATATTAAAATTATCAGCAATATATATTTATAGCAAAATGATCAGCAATATATTTTATCCATAGTTGAAGAAATGCAATTGTATTCAAAATATTTAGATTTCGGTATTAAATATCCCGTAGAGATGTTGATATACCGCTAAACAAAATAAACGAAGCAACAAACACAACAGAACTCTGTCAGTCCATTAATCCATATAATATCCTTAAAGAAATCAAAGTGTATTTCAAACTATAACTTCAGTAAAACTACATCAAAAACACATATTACCACCTCCAGTAATTGTGTTCACACAAACATGTATATTCGCAAAGGCTGAGAATCATCTACCACGTATACAATTGTGAAAGCAGAATAACCTGCATTATATTTTTATTATTTCAAGGATCCTAAGAAAATTTACTTACGGCATGAAATGATTCATTAGAAGTTGATATGCCATTAAAAAATATATCTTCAATGCTGAAGTTGTTGGGGCCCTGGGTCTTCATCAGGTGTATGTCGTTCCAGGTAACCTACAGAGAATTCTGAACAGGATCTTTTTATTTAATCTAAGCTGTAGACATTTCTGTCAACGTCTAACCTCATTTTCTTGGCGGTAATGATTGGCAAGAATTAAACTTTGAAAAGAAAGGAAAAAGAAACTTATGTCATTCATTTTCATTAATTTTCGATGGAAAAGAAAGAGAAAATAGATTTTATCAAAATCTAGAGCAGACGGACTGGAATCATAAGCTAATCTGTGAAGTCAGATTTCTGCTGTGATAAACTACACTTAATATGCAATAATATTCGCCGCTTCAGTGAGAGATAGATAGATAGATAGATAGATAGATAGATAGATAGATAGATAGATATGAACAGACTGAGATAGATAGATAGATAGATAGATAGATAGATAGATAGATAGATAGATAGATATGAACAGTCTGTGAAGGATAGATAGATAGATAGATAGATAGATAGATAGATAGATAGATAGATAGATAGATATGAACAGTCTGAAGGATGAGATAGATAGATAGATAGATAGATAGATAGATAGATAGATAGATAGATAGATAGATATGAACAGACTGTGATAGATAGATAGATAGATAGATAGATAGATAGATAGATAGATAGATAGATATGAACAGACTGATGATAGATAGATAGATAGATAGATAGATAGATAGATAGATAGATAGATAGATATGAACAGACTGTGATAGATAGATAGATAGATAGATAGATAGATAGATAGATAGATAGATAGATATGAACAGACTGTGATAGATAGATAGATAGATAGATAGATAGATAGATAGATAGATAGATAGATAGATATACGGAATGTGACGAATAAATTGTGGTCTAAATTACACAGAAATAAAAACACTGTAATTTTTCTATTTCATCCCAAGCGAGGCGGGGCCGCCTCTCGTACGCAGAAATTTACGATGATAGAAAACACTGTGTACAGTGAGTATTGAAGAAAAAATATGAATAGAAGATAGAAGATGGAAATTGCTGTTGCATTTGAATCTTTGCAGCTTGTATCTATCAGGGAAGCAAGTAAAGGAAAGTGTGTTTCACAGGCAGGAAGTGCGAGAAAAGAAACTATTGGAGTAGAAGAGGAGGTTATATTTACATATTTCCACGGTAAATCTAGTAGCACGCTTAAATTCATGTGGATGGCGTACCAGCAAAAAAAACTCCTCAGAGCAGTTGCTGTGAATATATTTGTAGAAAACAGAGAAAAAAACCACATTACGTCGGTGACTGATGTCGATCTGCCAGGTCAGGATCAATTGTATTGAAGATCTTTAGATTTTGTCGAGAATTTGAGATGAGTAGCCTATCAGATATGGAAACAGTATTCAATGTTCGGACGAATGGAAGATTTATAAATGTGAAAAATGAATTCTGACGAAGAAATCTTTCTGGCCCGACATAGTGACTCCACCATCCTATCAGTAGATGCAGCTATTGATTCGGTACAGTCGTTCCACTTTAGGTCTGTTGAGAGAGTGAGGCCAAGGAGGTGCAGTGTGTTGCTCTCCAGAGGACTAGCATCAGCCACGCTGATGGTGGGCAGAAAAGTTTCTCTATGGTGGTTAAAGGATTGCAGTTTTGTCGTGAAAGTATTCAAACGTACAAGCTATTTTCTGCTCCAGTTAACCATTGATTGAAGGTCATTATCAAGATCAGCAGCCAAGTTTACTTGGTCAGCCTTGGCGGATTTCCCATTGAGACGGGAGTAAATTGTGAGGGTCATCTGCATAGATACCTACTTGGGAAGTGATGACATCAGGAAGATCGTTGATGAAGATCAGAAAAACATAGGACCTATGATAGAGCTTTGGGGATCGCCTGCATTTGTGTGAAATGATCTGGAAGTTTGCAGCTGTACACGACTTTTATTTCCCGATTTGATGGGAATGAGTGGTTTAAATAAAACAATCGTGCAGTAATACTATATCCCAGGAGCTTACTCAAAAGGCCAGCATGCTAAACCCTGTCAAACTCTTTCGTGATATCTAGAGCTCCAGTTTCGCCATTATTGTGAACATATTCAGTGATGGCCCTTAGTACATCAGCGGAAGCCATAATGTTTATCAGAGATTTGGTCGTGAGGGGTGAGGTGTTTAACCAATGCAGCATTGATTAGAGCCTCGAATACTTTGCCGCTAAGAGGCTAACAGGTAGATAGAGCGATCAGAGACTTCATCAGTGTTCTTAAAAACTAGAACTACAGATGAAGACCTCCAACAAGTAAGAAAGCAGAAAAAGAGAAGCAATAGTTTTAGAGTTTGGTGATGACTGAATCTAGCTCAAGGGTATATTTCTTTAAGACGATGGCTGTGATTCCATCATCTCGGCTTCACTTGTTGGGGGTCTAATTTGAAAATAATGTCCGAGACCAGAGATGAGGTTATGCACATAGCAGAGTATCTGTTCTATGTGAGAAATCGGGTTTGACTACTCCAGACAAGTCAAGTGTTGATTTGGAACAACATTTCCGAGCAAAGCATTCAACCTTGTCGGTTGTAGATGAGAGGACTTCGAATTGATTGAATAAAGTAGGGATTCAGAATTTGCTGTTGTTCATCACACTCTTACAGAGCTGCCAGAAATCTCTAGAACCGAATCTACTAGATGTTATACGTTGTTTCATTCTATCACCAAACAATAACTTTGCTTCATTTAGTATATGCTTGTATTCATTACAAGCAGAGACACCGAGTCGTCTATTGTAATTAGATGTGTCACTCCAGTACGACCGGAAGAAATGATTCCGGTGGGCAATAGCAGCTGAGCATGAAGGTGAGATCTGGTGTGATGAACAAGATTTAACTTGAAAGTTTTCTTAGAGAAATAAAAGCATTGGTGCCAAATTTCAGCCCGGAGGAGAGACCAGAGCCAAAGTCTTGAATAGGGAGACTAAGAAACTTTTTTCTAAGGGACGAAGTAAATCACAGAAGGAGTCTTGGTCCACAATCTAACAGAGCAATATAAATATAAAGTGGACAGTGAGTTCACTAACGAGTAGCAACTCTGTTTTTTGTTTGAAATCTTAATCTTACGGAAGATTAAAAAGGACTGCGTTCAGCATGAAAGTGTTTGGACCTCGGTGCCCACTTTTATATTAACACGCTCTCTCTCTCTCTCTCTCTCTCTCTCTTTCTCTCTTTCACACACACACAAACTCTCTCTCTCTTTCACACACACACACAAACACAGTCTCTCTCTTTCACACACACACAATCACTCTCTCTCACTTTCACACACACACACTCTCTCTCTCTCTTTCACACGCACACACACACTCTCTCTCTCTCTTTCACACACACACACTCTCTCTCTCTCTCTGATAAATTCATCACACAAACACAAATATATATATATATACTAGCAGTATAGCCCGGTGTTGCTCGGGTGTAATGAAAGCTTTAAAACTAATCCATGGACCTGGAACTCAGACTCTTTGGACTTTGGCACGAAAGACTAAAAAAGCAATAGTTGTTTCCAGTTAAAGCGAAACCGTAGACTGAAAGAAAAATGAATGGATGTAAGTCAAATTTTGATTTCCTGGTATCGATATCAAATAAGTTTTTTCGCCGTAAACTGAATTTTGAAGGCTAAATAAGTCATCTGAGTAAATGGTATCATGGCTGAGATTAAGAACTACAATTATACCTACTTAGAGCCAAACCTGAAGCAAAAACTAAAATAAAAGGGCTGAAAAAAAAATACAAACATACAGACAGATAAACAGACACACACACAAACATCTTGCCTTTTACCTATATATACTATCGATTTTCTGCACTATTGTAAGAACTGTAACCTTGAAACTTTTGAATATCGTTTCTTATGTTTTTGTCTATGAGTGTATCAAATTTGATTAAAATCGGACCTCTCCTTCTATAACCCGATTTTTTCGATTATCGATTTTCGATATTTATCGGGGGTGCATCGGCACAAAACCTAGCTAAGAAGACTCGCAGAGGCTTATAGTATAACTGTGTAAATTTTCAAGAAAATCGGTTCAGCCGTTTCGGAGTCTATAGGTAACGGACACACACACAGACACACAAACATACACACACACAGAGACAAAGTTCCATTTATGAATAAGTTTAGATTTAGATACAAATAAATAAGGAATGAAGAAAATATTTACAACGTTCAAAAACATTAATTTAAAATTTGAATTGATTGAATAGAGGAGTTATTGGAGGTTTGCTGTTGTTTAGCACACTCTTGCAAAGCCGCCATTAATTTTTAGGACCTAATTTGCTAGATGCTATACGTTGTTTCATTCTATCACCAAACAATAACAGTGCATAATTTTGGACACTCTTGCATTCATTACGAGCAGAGACAAAGAGACGTCTGTATGTAATCAGACATGTCACTCCGGTACAACCAGAAATGATTCCTGTGGGCAATATCAGCCGAGCATGTTCTTCAGGATTACTGGGAAAACTCGTGAGGAATTCCACCACTTGTGTGATAAACTGGGTGATTAAGAAGTTCAGAGTTTAGAATCCGGCTAGATCAGAAGGTTTTTAGGAGCGAATTTGCTAGATGTTATACGTTGTTTCATTCTATCACCAAACAATAACATTGCATCATTTAGGACATCTTTGCATTTATTACAAGCAGAGATAATGTAGCCTCTGTTGTAATTCGATCTGTCACTCTGGTACAGCCGGAAGAAGTTGTGGTGATACCGAGCAAGCGAGGGAGCGGATGTTTGCCCTAAAGAATTGATGGAGATGCTAGGCAGCCTCGACATTTTCGAGGAAGACATAAGAATAATCAAGAATCTCTACTGGCTGCAAACAGCCTGCATACGGACAGGTAACGACCTCAGTAGATACACAAAGATAGAAAAAGGCGTAAGACAAGGATGTGTCTTTTCACCGTATTTGTTCAACCTATACAGCGAGAATATTTTGAGGACCTTAGATAACACACCAGGATTTGTTATTGAAGGCCACAACCTGAACAACATAAGGTATGCGGACGATACAGTGCTGATTGCGGACACGGAAAGGAAACTACAAGACCTCATACAGAAAGTAGCAGTGGAGAATGACAAGAAGGGACTACAAATAAACTTTAAGAAAACTGAGTGCATGGTCATCAGCAAAAGATACAACCCAAAATGCCAAATACAGGTGGGGGATAACAGAATCAAGCAAGTACAAGAATTTAAGTACCTAGGAAGTGTTCTAACAGAAGATGGAAAGTGCGACACGGAGATCCGAAGGCGAATTGGCATGGCAAAGGACGCGTTCCAGAAGATGAGCAAAATACTAACACACAGGAAAATTTCAATAAAACGAAGAAAAGAGTGCTAGACTGCTACGTGATGTCAGTTCTTCAATACGGCAGTGAATGCTGGACAATATCATCGAAAATGAGGACAAAACTGGAAGCGGCCGAAATGTGGTTCTACAGAAGGATGCTACGGATATCAGGGACTGAGCATACAAGCAACGACGAGGTGTTAGAAAGAATGGCAACAAAAAGGAAACTGATGCTGAGCATCAGGAAGAGACAACTGTTAGTTCCTGGGACATGCAATGAGGAAGGAGAGCCTGGAGAACCTGATACTGACTGGTCAGATAGAAGGAAGGAGAGACAGAGGAAGGCAGCGGATAACATATTTGCAGGGTCTGCTCAGGTGGGTAACGGAACGGGGGTTGCCAGGAGCAACAGGAGCAAACATACTAAGAGCCACAAGGGATAGGGAGACGTGGAAAGCCATGATCGCCTACGTCCTGAAGGGACAGGGCACATAGAAGATGGTCAAGAAAGCAAATGACTAAAACTGGTCTTTGCGCATCTAGGCTCCACGCAGAAGTTCCGGAGGTAAACCAAAAATAAATAAATATCAAATTCCTTTTTACGGACCTGTAGCGGAACTCTTGATCCTGATTGGTCATCAAATTGCAAAATTCAAAATACGTCAGAAGAACGGTTTTTCCACAGCTATTATTATTATTATTATTATTATTATTATTATTATTATTATTATCGGTATTAGTAGTATTTTCTTTCAATAATATATTGCTCGTATATATTTTTTGTGTTCAGTTGATAGAGAATATGCGAACAATGCATTCAACTTTGTCTTCTGTAGATATGAGGACTTGATTGAATAGAAGAAGGAATGATTGTGCCTGTTGTTCAGCACAGTCTTGCAGAGCCGCCAGTAATCTCTATAACCGAACTTGCAAGATGCTATACATTCTTTCATTCTATCAGCAAACAATAACATTGCATCATTTAGGACACGCTCGCGTTCATTACGAGCAAAGACAAGGATGCGTCTGTTGTAATCAGAAATGTCACACCAATACAATCCGAAGAAGTGATTCCCGTGGACAAAACAGTTGAACATGCAGGTGAGAACCAAGGAAATGAACGAGATTTGATTTTGAACTTTCTAGTTGTAATCAAAGCATCGATGCCGGCTTTTGCCTAGGAGTAGGTCTCAGAGGTGCATTTTTTGTACAGGGAGACTAAAACCTTTGTTCCAAGGAACGCTATGAAGGAAATCACGAAGCTTGTTCTAAACCGCACGTTGATAGAAAGATATTCTGTTGGTAGAAGGTGGAGCAGAAAGAGATATTTACAGACACGACCACTTGATCAGAGTTGCCAAGAAGATAGAGCTGCATAGTATGACATGAGCCAGGGATAGCAGTAAAAGTATCTGGAAGAGAGACTTGTTCTTCAGGATTACAGGGGAAACGCGTGAGGTAGTCCTACACTTGCTTCAGAGTTTAAGTGATTGAGAAGTTTAGAGTGTATAAGCCACTTGGCATGATGTGCATTCAGTCAATTAAGTGCCATACGTGAAACACGCTTGGGCGATCATGTCTCGAAAGAGATATGACTGACTGGGCAGAAGATTATCCCGCAATAGGTTGCCATTGCTTTCTGCGGTAGACTGGTTGCCAGCCAAGGCTACAGAACCCAAGCTGTCCTGTTATTTAACCCATAACTGGAAGGAAGAGACGGATTAATACCTTTCCCAAGGGTATTTGCGCGTAAGTGAATGCAATGAGTTCACCTGGAATTCGAACTCGGCTCCCCGATTTATCGTTCCAAGCCGATATCCACTGCACCACAAAATTACAGTCACCGAAGACAAATATATTTGTAAATTGATTTGGGGAAATGGTCTTTTCTGTAGTGTCGGAAGTACTATATATCACGCAACATTCTTAAGAGGAAAGGGAACAATAGGGAAAGAAGTGATAGACGGCCGAGTTTAACAGAGAATGGTCTGGAGATTAAAGAGGAAGCTACAGGGAAATATTCGAAGATATAAACTAGCAGGCCATGCATGTGGACATTTGAGTCCTTCCTAAAGAGAGAAAAGTAACCGAGAATAAAAAAAAATCAGAGGATGAGGATTGCAAATTTAAGACTGGTTTTATAGAGAGCTGGGATGTCTGGGTACTTTTCGAAAAGGAAGGATTCCACCCCGTAAAAGTTGGTATGAATACCACAGAATGCCATCTTTTGGAGAAAGAAATGTTGAGGTGTTTTTTGTTTCGCTGGTTTAGTGTTATATCTTTTATTGCTTATAGTCCTGATGAGTTTTTTTTTTGTTTGTTTGTTCGGAGAGGCCTAGAGTAGTAGCAGCAGTCGGTCGTTAAATGCAAGATGTATGGAAAGAGAGCCTGGAAACTGCAGCATTGTGTGGCCTCATCGTTCCTGAGCGGAGATGCTTGCATGAACAACAATACATGCAAAACATGGCACTTCAAGAACTCTGATATTATTCGACTGTTGATCAGAGCACTCTCTCTAGACGCTGCGCAAGATTTCGGGCTCCTAATTACCAATCGGGAAACAACAACCAGAAAAATGATAACCCAGTACTCTCAGTATGAATAGACGTTGCCACTATCCACACATATCACAAAATCACGAGACAGCACAACTGTTAGGGCATGAGTTCAAGTTTGAGCTTTCTTTAACGGCATATCAACACCTCTGTGGGTCATTTAATGCCAAAAAGGTGGGGTTTGGGAATATTTTTTTTAATATTCGATTATAGTGAGAAAGTTAATTTAGTCAGATTTTTCTGAAAATGTTGTTTATTTACTTTTTTAGAAAACTGAAAATGTCTTCAGGTTTTGTATTTTTGAAAAGCAATTTGTAGATCAGCTTTCATTAACCACTTTTTGTAAAAATGGTTTTGTCGAGAGTCGGATATACATCACAAAAAATATAAACTGCTGACAATATTTTTTTTTCGATTTTCTCTAAAACTGAATTGCTATTAATATTTTCTTCCCAAAAAGTATTTATGGAATTTTTACTGTAAAAGTATATTTTTATACCTTCGTGTTTTGACTCCAGATTTTTTATTAAGTGCCATACGCGATACACGCTTGGGCGATCATGTCTCGAAAGAGACATGACTGACTGGGCAGAAGATTATCCCACAGTAGTTTGCCATTGCTTTCTGCGGTAGACTGGTTGCCGACCAAGACTATAGAACCCAATCTGTCCTGTTATTTAACCCATAACTGGAAGGAAGAGACGGATTAATACCTTTCCCAAGGGTATTTGCGCGTAAGTGAATACAATGGATTCAGCTGGAATTCGAACTCGGCTCCCCGGTTTCTCGTTCCGAGCCGATATCCACTGTACCACAACGCACATCCCAACATTTAGTAAAGTCGAGAAATCCGTTACTGATTCAGTAAAGGATTAAAACCAGCAAAGATATACTTCTGCCCAAAAAAAACCTGCAAGAAGGCTCAAGTTATTTTCAGTACATGTTAAGCGAATTGCTTTGAACCCTCGAAAAAATGTACTTCTTTGGCAGTTGATTTGGCTACCAATAGAACTTTATGAGATCTTTAACTCAAATACCAATATATTAAGCAGAGAATAAGTTAAACTAACAACCAGGCATCAGTAGACAGTATAGCAGCAGAAAAAAAATAAAATAAAAAATAATCTAATCTAATTTAAACTTTTTTATAACTGAAACTTTATCTCTGTGTGTGTGTCTGTTACCTATAGACTCCGAAACGGCTGAACCGATTTTCTTGAAAATTTACACAGTTGTACTATAAGCGTCTGCGAGTATTCTTAGCTAGGTTCTGTGTCGAGGTAACCCTGATAAATATCGAAAATCGATAATTGAAAAAATCGGGTTATAGAAGGAGTGGTTCGATTTTAATCAAATTTGATACACTCATGGACAAAGACATAAGGAACGATATCCAGAAGTTTCAAAGTTGCAGTTCTTATAATAGTGCAGAAAATCGATAATATATATATATATATAAGTTTTCATTGCACCCAAGCAAGTATAAAAATAAATGATTTCAAACGAGAAAGTTCTCACATTTAATCAAAAACCACAGTGAAACGTCAATTAGAATATATATATATATATATATATATATATATATATATATATATATATATATATATATATATACTAGCAAAAAAAAGGAAAATTAGAAGTATGCATGGAGTAGGTACTATTTGGGAGGTAACAGAGAAATTTACTAAATTTACTAAAAATTAACTAAAAAGTCAGTTTAGACAAGAATTGAAATAAAATAAAATAAAATAAAAACAAAATAAAATAAAACAAAATGGAAACCCGTATCTCTGAATGAAAGTCATCCAAAAAAGCTTAAATTTGTTTCACAACCAGTTAAGAAAATTACTTCGAATTCTTGAAAAAATTAACTTATTTACCAAAACTACAGAAAAAACATATTGAAATACTAAAGAGTAAATTTATTCAATAAAACCAATTTTAGTTCCAAGGACGTCCTCCAGACGACTTCAAATTTTTTTTACATTTCTTCTAGACAGTCTCCTTGTTTAAGTTGGCGACTGCAGCCATTATACTTGCTTTCTAGTAATCTTTGGTACTATAAGAAGATGAAGATAATACACTGCTGATTGCAGACAAGGAAAGAAAACTACAAGACCTCCTACAGAAGGTAGTTGAAGATAGTGACAAAAAAGGACTACAAATAAACTGCAAGAAAACTGAATGCAAAAAGAGCAACCCAAAATGCCAAATACAGGTGGGTGGACACTAGAATCAAGCAAGTACAAAATGTTAAATACCTAGGATGTATTCTAACAGGAAAGTGCGACACAGAGATCCGAAGGCGAATTGGCATGGCGAAGGACGCGTTCCAGAAGTTGAGTAAAGTACTAAGACACAGGAAAGTTTCACTAGAAACAAAGAAGAGAGTACTAGAATGCTTTGTGATGTCAGTTCTTCAATACGGCAGTGAATGTTGGACAATATGATCGAAGATGAAGGAAAAACTTGAAGCAACTGAAATGCGGTTCTACAGAGGATGTTGCTGATATCATGGACCGAGAATGTGAGCAATGATGAAGTGCTGGAAAGAATGGCAACGAAAAGAAAATTAATAGTGAGCATCAGGAAGAGACAACTGATTTTTCTTGGACATGCAACGAGGAATGAGGGCTTGGAGAACCTAATACTGACAGGCCAGAAAGAAGGAAAAAGAGACAAAGAAAGGCAGCGGATAACATATTTGAAGGGCCTGTTCAAGTGGATGAGAGAACGAGGGTTGCGTGGTGTAACAGGAGAAAACATACTAAGAGCCACCAGGGATAGGGAGACGTCGAAAGCCATGGTCGCCTATGTCCTAAAAGGGACAAGGCACATAGAAGAAGAATATATATGCCAACTGTTTATAAGAAATTATAATGTGGATATAAAAGGGGGGATCAATTCTATATTATAATCAATATATAAACTGATCCCTCATTTTGTAGCCATACTATTTTCTATACATTTATATTCTAGATTTACGGTCTTGAGCTAGTGGCTAGCGGAGTGGGGTTTGGTTGGTGTAACAGGAGAAAGCTAAGAGCCACCAGGGTAGGGAGACGTGGAAGGCCATGATCGCCTATGTCCTGAAAGGAGAGGGCACATAAAAGGAGATGTTAGTCGCCCGCTCAACTGTGCCCACAGATAATAATAAAAGGTATTAGGTGGCCATATGTAAGTCACCTGTAGTAAAATTAATTAAGAAATAACGGTGTGTCCCTGGAGCAACGGAAGCCAATGTGTTAATAACAAAATTAATCTAAAAGGCAATCTGTGAGTCTTTGTGTGACGCCTATGCACGCCTACATTTTTTAAGCTACGCCATTCAAACTTTCTAGGGACACATATCTAAAGGGAAGCCAAGTCGACACATGCTTTTTGAGTTTAAGTTCAGTAATTTTCCCTTTCGCACTTTTTGGCCAATGGTGCAGATTGTTTACATTTGCTACGTAAAACATCTAAGATCTAAGATGGTTGATAAATTACGTCACAGAAATCAAATCACACGTGTCAAACGCGACTAAAAAAATGAGCCTTTATATTTAATTTCTATTCTGACGTTTTAAAAATTCATTTGGTCAACAAAAAAATGTGTATATTTTTCCCTGTAATTTTGAAACAAAAGAAATATTAAAAAAATAAATGTCAGAACTGAGAGCGTAATAGTTTTTATATTTTTATATTTTTAAATATTCTTTGAAAATTTCAGAACTGAGAGCGTAATAGTTTTTATATTTGTATATTTTTAAATATTCTTCGAAAATTTCAGAACTGAGAGCGTAATAGTTTTTATGTTTGTATATTTTTAAATATTCTACGAAAATTTCAGAACTGACAGCGTAATAGTTTTTATAGCTATATATTTTTAAATATTCTTCGACAATTTCAGAACTGAGAGCGTAATAGTTTTTATATTTGTATATTTTTAAATATTCTTCGACAATTTCAGAACTGAGAGCGTAATAGTTTTTATATTTGTATATTTTTAAATATTCTTCGACAATTTCTGAACTGAGAGCGTAATAGTTTTTATATTTGTATATTTTTAAATATTCTTCGAAAATTTCAGAACTGAGAGCGTAATAGTTTTTATATTTTTATATTTTTAAATATTCTTCGAAAATTTCAGAACTGAGAGCGTAATAGTTTTTATATTTGTATATTTTTAAATATTCTTCGACAATTTCAGAACTGAGAGCGTAATAGTTTTTATATTTGTATATTTTTAAATATTCTTCGACAATTTCAGAACTGAGAGCGTAATAGTTTTTATATTTGTATATTTTTAAATATTCTTCGACAATTTCAGAACTGAGAGCGTAATAGTTTTTATATTTTTATATTTTTAAATGTTCTTCGACAATTTCAGAACTGAGAGCGTAATAGTTTTTATATTTTTATATTTTTAAATATTCTTTGAAAATTTCAGAACTGAGAGCGTAATAGTTTTTATATTTTTATATTTTTAAATATTCTTCGACAATTTCAGAACTGAGAGCGTAATAGTTTTTATATTTGTATATTTTTAAATATTCTTCGACAATTTCAGAACTGAGAGCGTAATAGTTTTTATATTTGTATATTTTTAAATATTCTTCGACAATTTCAGAACTGAGAGCGTAATAGTTTTTATATTTTTATATTTTTAAATATTCTTCGAAAATTTCAGAACTGAGAGCGTAATAGTTTTTATATTTTTATATTTTTACATATTCTTCGACAATTTCAGAACTGAGAGCGTAATAGTTTTTATATTTGTATATTTTTAAATATTCTTCGAAAATTTCAGAACTGAGAGCGTAATAGTTTTTATATTTTTATATTTTTAAATATTCTTCGAAAATTTCAGAACTGAGAGCGTAATAGTTTTTATATTTGTATATTTTTAAATATTCTTCGAAAATTTCAGAACTGAGAGCGTAATAGTTTTTATATTTGTATATTTTTAAATATTCTTCGAAAATTTCAGAACTGAGAGCGTAATAGTTTTTATATTTTTATATTTTTAAATATTCTTCGACAATTTCAGAACTAAGAGCGTAATAGTTTTTATATTTTTATATTTTTAAATATTCTTCGACAATTTCAGAACTGAGAGCGTAATAGTTTTTATATTTTTATATTTTTAAATATTCTTCGAAAATTTCAGAACTGAGAGCGTAATAGTTTTTATATTTTTATATTTTTAAATGTTCTTCGACAATTTCAGAACTGAGAGCGTAATAGTTTTTATATTTGTATATTTTTAAATGTTCTTTGAAAATTTCAGAACTGAGAGCGTAATAGTTTTTATATTTGTATATTTTTAAATGTTCTTCGACAATTTCAGAACTGAGAGCGTAATAGTTTTTATATTTGTATATTTTTAAATATTCTTTGAAAATTTCAGAACTGAGAGCGTAATAGTTTTTATATTTGTATATTTTTAAATATTCTTCGACAATTTCAGAACTGAGAGCGTAATAGTTTTTATATTTGTATATTTTTAAATATTCTTTGAAAATTTCAGAACTGAGAGCGTAATAGTTTTTATATTTGTATATTTTTAAATATTCTTCGACAATTTCAGAACTGAGAGCGTAATAGTTTTTATAATTTTATATTTTTAAATGTTCTTCGACAATTTCAGAACTGAGAGCGTAATAGTTTTTATATTTGTATATTTTTAAATATTCTTCGAAAATTTCAGAACTGAGAGCGTAATAGTTTTTATATTTGTATATTTTTAAATATTCTTCGACAATTTCAGAACTGAGAGCGTAATAGTTTTTATATTTGTATATTTTTAAATATTCTTCGACAATTTCAGAACTGAGAGCGTAATAGTTTTTATATTTTTATATTTTTAAATGTTCTTCGACAATTTCAGAACTGAGAGCGTAATAGTTTTTATATTTGTATATTTTTAAATATTCTTCGACAATTTCAGAACTGAGAGCGGAATAGTTTTATATTTTTATATTTTTAAATATTCTTCGAAAATTTCAGAACTGAGAGCGTAATAGTTTTTATATTTTTATATTTTTAAATATTCTACGACAATTTCAGAACTGAGAGCGTAATAGTTTTTATATTTGTATATTTTAAATATTCTTCGAAAATTTCAGAACTGAGAGCGTAATAGTTTTTATATTTTTATATTTTTAAATATTCTTCGACAATTTCAGAACTGAGAGCGTAATAGTTTTTATATTTGTATATTTTTAAATATTCTTCGACAATTTCAGAACTGAGAGCGTAATAGTTTTTATATTTGTATATTTTTAAATATTCTTCGACAATTTCAGAACTGAGAGCGTAATAGTTTTTATATTTTTATATTTTTAAATATTCTTCGACAATTTCAGAACTGAGAGCGTAATAGTTTTTATATTTTTATATTTTTAAATATTCTTCGAAAATTTCAGAACTGAGAGCGTAATAGTTTATATATTTTTATATTTTTAAATGTTCTTCGAAAATTTCAGAACTGAGAGCGTAATAGTTTTTATATTTGTATATTTTTAAATATTCTTTGAAAATTTCAGAACTGATAGCGTAATAGTTTTTATATTTGTATATTTTTAAATGTTCTTCGACAATTTCAGAACTGAGAGCGTAATAGTTTTTATATTTGTATATTTTTAAATATTCTTTGAAAATTTCAGAACTGAGAGCGTAATAGTTTTTATATTTGTATATGTTTAAATATTCTTCGAAAATTTCAGAACTGAGAGCGTAATAGTTTTTATATTTTTATATTTTTTAAATGTTCTTCGACAATTTCAGGACTGAGAGCGTAATAGTTTTTATATTTGTATATTTTTAAATATTCTTTGAAAATTTCAGAACTGAGAGCGTAATAGTTTTTATATTTGTATATTTTTAAATGTTCTTCGACAATTTCAGAACTGAGAGCGTAATTGTTTTTATATTTGTATATTTTTAAATATTCTTTGAAAATTTCAGAACTGAGAGCGTAATAGTTTTTATATTTGTATATTTTTAAATATTCTTCGACAATTTCAGAACTGAGAGCGTAATAGTTTTTATATTTGTATATTTTTAAATATTCTTCGACAATTTCAGAACTGAGAGCGTAATAGTTTTTATATTTGTATATTTTTAAATATTCTTCGACAATTTCAGAACTGAGAGCGTAATAGTTTTTATATTTGTATATTTTTAAATATTCTTCGACAATTTCAGAACTGAGAGCGTAATAGTTTTTATATTTTTATATTTTTAAATATTCTTCGACAATTTCAGAACTGAGAGCGTAATAGTTTTTATATTTTTATATTTTTAAATATTCTTCGAAAATTTCAGAACTGAGAGCGTAATAGTTTTTATATTTTTATATTTTTAAATGTTCTTCGAAAATTTCAGAACTGAGAGCGTAATAGTTTTTATATTTGCATATTTTTCAATATTCTTTGAAAATTTCAGAACTGATAGCGTAATAGTTTTTATATTTGTATATTTTTAAATGTTCTTCGACAATTTCAGAACTGAGAACGTAATAGTTTTTATATTTGTATATTTTTAAATATTCTTGAAAATTTCAGAACTGAGAGCGTAATAGTTTTTATATTTGTATATTTTTAAATATTCTTCGACAATTTCAGAACTGAGAGCGTAATAGTTTTTATATTTGTATATTTTTAAATATTCTTTGAAAATTTCAGAACTGAGAGCGTAATAGTTTTTATATTTGTATATTTTTAAATATTCTTCGACAATTTCAGAACTGAGAGCGTAATAGTTTTTATATTTTTATATTTTTAAATGTTCTTCGACAATTTCAGAACTGAGAGCGTAATAGTTTTTATATTTGTATATTTTTTAAATATTCTTCGACAATTTCAGAACTGAGAGCGTAATAGTTTTTATATTTGTATATTTTTAAATATTCTTCGACAATTTCAGAACTGAGAGCGTAATAGTTTTTATATTTGTATATTTTTAAATGTTCTTCGAGAATTTCAGAACTGAGAGCGTAATAGTTTTTATATTTGTATATTTTTAAATATTCTTCGACAATTTCAGAACTGAGAGCGTAATAGTTTTATATTTTTATATTTTTAAATGTTCTTCGACAATTTCAGAACTGGAGAGCTTAATAGTTTTTATATTTTTATATTTTTAAATATTCTTCGAACAATTTCAGAACTGAGAGCGTAATAGTTTTTATATTTGTATATTTTTAAATATTCTTCGACAATTTCAGAACTGAGAGCGTAATAGTTTTTATATTTGTATATTTTTAAATGTTCTTCGAGAATTTCAGAACTGAGAGCGTAATAGTTTTTATATTTGTATATTTTTAAAATATTCTTCGACAATTTCAGAACTGAGAGCGTAATAGTTTTATATTTTTATATTTTTAAATATTCTTCGACAATTTCAGAACTGAGAGCGTAATAGTTTTTATATTTTTATATTTTTAAATATTCTTCGACAATTTCAGAACTGAGAGCGTAATAGTTTTTATATTTGTATATTTTTAAATATTCTTCGAAAATTTCAGAACTGAGAGCGTAATAGTTTTTATATTTGTATATTTTTAAATATTCTTTGAAAATTTCAGAACTGAGAGCGTAATAATTTTTATATTTGTATATTTTTAAATATTCTTCGAAAATTTCAGAACTGAGAGCGTAATAATTTTTATATTTGTATATTTTTAAATATTCTTCGACAATTTCAGAACTGAGAGCGTAATAGTTTTTATATTTGTATATTTTTAAATATTTCGACAATTTCAGAACTGAGAGCGTAATAGTTTTTATATTTTTATATTTTTAAATATTCTTCGAAAATTTCAGAACTGAGAGCGTAATAGTTTTTATATTTTTATATTTTTAAATGTTCTTCGACAATTCAGAACTGAGAGCGTAATAGTTTTTATATTTGTATATTTTTAAATATTCTTTGAAAATTTCAGAACTGAGAGCGTAATAGTTTTTATATTTGTATATTTTTAAATATTCTTCGACAATTTCTGAACTGAGAGCGTAATAGTTTTTATATTTGTATATTTTTAAATATTCTTTGAAAATTTCAGAACTGAGAGCGTAATAGTTTTTATATTTGTATATTTTTAAATATTCTTCGACAATTTCAGAACTGAGAGCGTAATAATTTTTATATTTGTATATTTTTAAATATTCTTTGAAAATTTCAGAACTGATAGCGTAATAGTTTTTATATTTGTATATTTTTAAATATTCTTCTGACAATTTCAGAACTGAGAGCGTAATAGTTTTTATTTGTATATTTTTAAATATTCTACGACAATTTCAGAACTGAGAGCGTAATAGTTTTTATATTTTTATATTTTTAAATGTTCTTCGACAATTTCCAGAACTGAGAGCGTAATAGTTTTTATATTTGTATATTTTTAAATATTCTTCGACAATTTCAGAACTGAGAGCGTAATAGTTTTATATTTGTATATTTTTAAATATTCTTCGAAAATTTCAGAACTGAGAGCGTAATAGTTTTTATATTTTTATATTTTTAAATATTCTTCGACAATTTTCAGAACTGAGAGCGTAATAGTTTTTATATTTGTATATTTTTAAATATTCTTCGAAAATTTCAGAACTGAGAGCGTAATAGTTTTTATATTTGTATATTTTTAAATATTCTTTGAAAATTTCAGAACTTGAGAGCGTAATAATTTTTATATTTTTTGTATATTTTTAAATATTCTTCGAAAATTTCAGAACTGAGAGCGTAATAATTTTTATATTTGTATATTTTTAAATATTCTTCGACAATTTCAGAACTGAGAGCGTAATAGTTTTTATATTTGTATATTTTTAAATATTCTTCGACAATTTCAGAACTGAGAGCGTAATAGTTTTATATTTTTATATTTTTAAATATTCTTCGAAAATTTCAGAACTGTGAGCGTAATAGTTTTTATATTTTTATATTTTTAAATGTTCTTCGACAATTTCAGAACTGAGAGCGTAATAGTTTTTATATTTGTATATTTTTAAATATTCTTTGAAAATTTCAGAACTGAGAGCGTAATAGTTTTTATATTTGTATATTTTTAAATATTCTTCGACAATTTCTGAACTGAGAGCGTAATAGTTTTTATATTTGTATATTTTTAAATATTCTTTGAAAATTTCAGAACTGAGAGCGTAATAGTTTTTATATTTGTATATTTTTAAATATTCTTCGACAATTTCAGAACTGAGAGCGTAATAATTTTTATATTTGTATATTTTTAAATATTCTTTGAAAATTTCAGAACTGATAGCGTAATAGTTTTTATATTTGTATATTTTTAAATATTCTTCGACAATTTCAGAACTGAGAGCGTAATAGTTTTTATATTTGTATATTTTTAAATATTCTACGACAATTTCAGAACTGAGAGCGTAATAGTTTTTATATTTTTATATTTTTAAATGTTCTTCGACAATTTCAGAACTGAGAGCGTAATAGTTTTTATATTTGTATATTTTTAAATATTCTTCGACAATTTCAGAACTGAGAGCGTAATAGTTTTATATTTGTATATTTTTAAATATTCTTCGAACATTTCAGAACTGAGAGCGTAATAGTTTTTATATTTTTATATTTTTAAATATTCTTCGACAATTTCAGAACTGAGAGCGTAATAGTTTTTATATTTGTATATTTTTAAATATTCTTCGAAAATTTCAGAACTGAGAGCGTAATAGTTTTTATATTTGTATATTTTTAAATATTCTTCGAAAATTTCAGAACTGAGAGCGTAATAGTTTTTATATTTCTACATTTTTTAATATTCTTCGACAATTTCAGAACTGAGAGCGTAATAGTTTTTATATTTTTATATTTTTAAATGTTCTTCGACAATTTCAGAACTGAGAGCGTAATAGTTTTTATATTTGTATATTTTTAAATATTCTTTGAAAATTTCAGAACTGAGAGCGTAATAGTTTTTATATTTGTATATTTTTAAATATTCTTCGACAATTTCAGAACTGAGAGCGTAATAATTTTTATATTTGTATATTTTTAAATATTCTTCGAAAATTTCAGAACTGAGAGCGTAATAATTTTTATATTTGTATATTTTTAAATATTCTTCGAAAATTTCAGAACTGAGAGCGTAATAATTTTTATATTTGTATATTTTTAAATATTCTTCGAAAATTTCAGAACTGAGAGCGTAATAGTTTTTATATTTTTATATTTTTAAATATTCTTCGACAATTTCAGAACTGAGAGCGTAATAGTTTTTATATTTTTATATTTTTAAATGTTCTTCGACAATTTCAGAACTGAGAGCGTAATAATTTTTATATTTGTATATTTTTAAATATTCTTCGAAAATTTCAGAACTGAGAGCGTAATAGTTTTTATATTTTTATATTTTTAAATGTTCTTCGACAATTTCAGAACTGAGAGCGTAATAGTTTTTATATTTGTATATTTTTAAATATTCTTTGAAAATTTCAGAACTGAGAGCGTAATAGTTTTTATATTTGTATATTTTTAAATATTCTTCGACAATTTCTGAACTGAGAGCGTAATAGTTTTTATATTTGTATATTTTTAAATATTCTTTGAAAATTTCAGAACTGAGAGCGTAATAGTTTTTATATTTGTATATTTTTAAATATTCTTCGACAATTTCAGAACTGAGAGCGTAATAATTTTTATATTTGTATATTTTTAAATATTCTTTGAAAATTTCAGAACTGATAGCGTAATAGTTTTTATATTTGTATATTTTTAAATATTCTTCGACAATTTCAGAACTGAGAGCGTAATAGTTTTTATATTTGTATATTTTTAAATATTCTACGACAATTTCAGAACTGAGAGCGTAATAGTTTTTATATTTTTATATTTTTAAATGTTCTTCGACAATTTCAGAACTGAGAGCGTAATAGTTTTTATATTTGTATATTTTTAAATATTCTTCGACAATTTCAGAACTGAGAGCGTAATAGTTTTATATTTGTATATTTTTAAATATTCTTCGAAAATTTCAGAACTGAGAGCGTAATAGTTTTTATATTTTTATATTTTTAAATATTCTTCGACAATTTCAGAACTGAGAGCGTAATAGTTTTTATATTTGTATATTTTTAAATATTCTTCGAAAATTTCAGAACTGAGAGCGTAATAGTTTTTATATTTGTATATTTTTAAATATTCTTCGAAAATTTCAGAACTGAGAGCGTAATAGTTTTTATATTTCTACATTTTTTAATATTCTTCGACAATTTCAGAACTGAGAGCGTAATAGTTTTTATATTTTTATATTTTTAAATGTTCTTCGACAATTTCAGAACTGAGAGCGTAATAGTTTTTATATTTGTATATTTTTAAATATTCTTTGAAAATTTCAGAACTGAGAGCGTAATAGTTTTTATATTTGTATATTTTTAAATATTCTTCGACAATTTCAGAACTGAGAGCGTAATAATTTTTATATTTGTATATTTTTAAATATTCTTCGAAAATTTCAGAACTGAGAGCGTAATAATTTTTATATTTGTATATTTTTAAATATTCTTCGAAAATTTCAGAACTGAGAGCGTAATAATTTTTATATTTGTATATTTTTAAATATTCTTCGAAAATTTCAGAACTGAGAGCGTAATAGTTTTTATATTTTTATATTTTTAAATATTCTTCGACAATTTCAGAACTGAGAGCGTAATAGTTTTTATATTTTTATATTTTTAAATGTTCTTCGACAATTTCAGAACTGAGAGCGTAATAATTTTTATATTTGTATATTTTTAAATATTCTTCGAAAATTTCAGAACTGAGAGCGTAATAGTTTTTATATTTGTATATTTTTAAATATTCTTCGAAAATTTCAGAACTGAGAGCGTAATAGTTTTTATATTTTTATATTTTTAAATATTCTTCGACAATTTCTGAACTAAAAGTGTAATAATTTTTATATTTCTAATTTCAGTAAAACAAAATAAATAATTTTTATTTTTATGTTAAATTTATTTAGTCAAAAAGAATATGTAAATATTTTCCCCCGTAATTTTGAAACAAAAACAAACGCAATATTGTTTACAATGTCACACAAAACATCAAATCACCTTTACGCAAAACAAAAGAAAATAGATTTTTTAAAATGGAATTTTTGAACAATTTTTAAACAACAATTTTTAATATATATTTTTTTTATATAGCCAATTCCTACAACTAAAATATCCTGAGCTGTACGGGCAATGCCGGGCTATGATGCTAGTAGAAACTAAAACAAAAAGAAACTAAATGAAATTCAGTAAAGTTCCATACGTGAAACACGCTTGGGCGATCATGTCTTGAAAGTGACATGACTGACTGGGCAGAAGATTATCCCGCAGTAGGTTGCCATTGCTTTCTGCGTGAGAAAGAAGAGAGAAACTACGCGCACAGCAGTGAAAGCATGAAGCGTACCACCGTTTTGCGTCAACTTACCGACCTCGAGACGCCAACCGACACATACGGACATTCACATGAAATATAGACACAAACATATCTAAAAAAAAAAAAATAATGAATAAATTTAAAATTTCAACATCTCCTTCCAGTCGTCATTATAGGTAGTTACATAAACCAAAACATCCCTTTTAATCCAATGAAGATCAAATGAACAAAACGTGTCATACATTTTTCTAGTTTGTCACTAATTTTACTAACAGAGCTGAGTAGTCCAATTTCCCGAGAAAAAATTATTGAGGACTTTCAACTAACCGTAATACTAATCGGTCAGTGAATTTGATCAATGTAGGTAAACAGCTAATTACTATGCGTCGTGAACTCGGTTAAAGGTCCAGTACGAATAACGCCAAAACAACGAAATAGGAAATAACGAATATATATTAAATACGGAAAAGAATACAATACTTGGAACTTGGTTAGTGTTTTGTGGAAACACACCTATTCCTCAGATAATGGACTCTCCCTCCTATATTAATAAGAATTAACAGGAAGTACTTGAAAAGTTCATGAGAGTTCAGTAGAACTACTAGGCAGTTGATATTAGTCGACAGTTAGCCGAATACTAAGGAGTCAGCTTTCAGTGGAAGATTACCAAGTTCCTAACATTTTGGGGACGTTAAGTTGATTAGCGACCGACATAGCACGATTATAACCTTCAGTGCGAAAACTACTCCACAACAGTTAGTAGGAACGATAATACGAGTTAGTGTGGAATACTATGCTTTGGCCTTCGGCCTTAGAACTGGGACTCGTAATGGTCGTTAAGGTAGCAGTGTTCGTAGACCGACACACGGCTGATTTCGGGGCGCTCTCCTCAGGCTACTCCCTCTCAGCTCTTATGAGGGGTGGTATAAGTAATGGTTGGAAGAGTTCATTCAGTCTGTCGGTGATGCCGCCATGACACTGACAACGCTTTCAGAATCGGTTCGTCACTGAAATAACTAGCTTCAATCACAAGTGAAGTTTCAGTCGAAACAACATCTTAAAGAATTCGGAACAGATGCAAATTTCTCATCAGTTTGTTGAACATTGAACTGACAAGGTTTTCACTGTCGATTTGCACGTAAAAAGGGGGTACTATAAAATAGGCATAAAATGGTAACCTTAGCATTCCTTAAAAATATTTTGAATCAATCGAATGATTACTTGGATCTATTTATCAGAACAGACAAAATAACAATAGATTTTTTGAAGATATAACCAGAAACAAAGAATACAGTGCACGATGTATTAAAACAATTACCGCCCCAGTAGTAAATCATCATTGTGCCACATCATTTGATGAGGTTGAGTTCATGAGAAACCCATCAGATTTGAGGGAAAAGTGGATTCGCAAAAATATCAGTACATTGTTTACGCTCTGTTTGAATTGGTAGACGATCTTCCGAGACAACTATCCAAAGTTTACTTCGAAAACCATCTCAGAATGGCTTTAGAATATAGTTGGTAAATAGATTGGCACTCTTGATCGGTTTACCTAAATCCAATCGAATATTTGTGGCATGTATTGAAAATGGCTCTTCTTCAAAGGAAGCTATCGAATATGAACGCTTTTTATTCAGCAAAGAATAATGATTAAAAACAGTCGAGAGGTTCAGACGCCTTATCAAAAGGTATTGAAAGTGTTTGGTACTATCGATACCAAATGTCGATAACTCGACGTGGTGTAATGGTTATCCAGCTGATCTCCCTAAAGCCTATTACAACGGAGTAGTGAGTTCGATCCTCGCTGAGTATCCCATACTTCCGGCCTTGTACCACATCTAAATGGCGCTTAGTAAATCAACTATCGATACCAAACGTGAAACAAGTAATTGATGAGAACGATATACATTATGATAAAGTCGCTGTAATTAATTGTTTATTATTTTGGAAATGAATTTAATAATACGAAGTCTCTCTTATTTATTAATAATTTCAGTATTAAACAGTTTTACTAACACAAACTGAACAGCTAACTGTAATCAAATCCAATTAGAGTCGCACCGCAAACAGAAAAAAAAAATTTTATTTTCATTTTTTCTTAATAATATACATTAAGCTCTCCAAACCACGAATGTCAAAACCAATTTTTTTATAATCGTCTCGCCCCAAGCAAGGCATTTTACTGCCACTGTTGTGCAGGGGTTACATAAGAGGAATGTTAAGAGAAAGAGTGAGAGATTGCAGGGAGTGTCAGAAAGAGAGTAGGAGAAGGAAGAGAATACTGATGAGAGTGGGGTAGACGAAGAAAAAAGCATGAGAGAGAGGATGTAAGTTAGCGAGACAAGAGATGACTATTGACTTTACATTTAAATTCTTGGAGATTATAGCTGTCGGGAAAGCAAGTAAATGGAAGAGAATTCCACAGGCGGCAAGTGCGAAAAAAGAAGCTGTGAAGTAGAATTTGCGTTTTACAATTTATTGGTTTCATAATAAAAGGGTGGAATCTAGTTGCTAATCTTGTGGCTCGAGTAAATTCGTATATAGAGGGCACCAGTGAGCTAAGTTCATCGGAGCAGAAGCCGTGAAAGTATTTGTAGAAGAAACACAGGGAAGCCACACTGCGTCGGTGAGAAAGCGACTGTATCTTAGCTGCCAAGTCGGGATCGATCCCATTAGAGATTCTCCGTTGGATTTTGTCAAGGACACCAAGGTGGATAGCAGAAGCACCCGACCAGATATGGCAGCAATATTCAATGCACGGGCGGATGGTACATTTGTATATGTGCAGGATTGTTTCGGACGGGAAAAACATCCTGGCCCCACACCACGAACCGAATTATAAACTTTTATAAAAGGTAATAGGGGGCTTCGATTTGTACTGTAAATTCATTATAAATTGATCTCCTACTTCTTCTGATTCTATCTGTCGTTTTCATTCGGGATGTAGGCGATCATGGCCCTCCACATCTACCTATCCCTTGTAGCTATTAACACTCTTTCTCTTGTTACTCCTCCCAAACCCTGATCTGTCATCCATTTGCTCAAGCCTATAAATCTAGAATAAAAACGTATGGAAAAAACCTGACCACAAAGTAAGGGATTAATTCATATATTGATTATAATATAGAATTGATACCCCACTTTATATCCACATCATAATATCTTATTTGTTTATCAAATTCTAATTGGTCATGAATCCACCTCTTCACTTATGTGTCGTGTCCCATTGGGAAGTAGGTGATAATGGCTCTCCACATCTTCCTATCCCTTGTAGCTCATAATACTCTTTCTCTTGTTACTCCTCCCAAACCCTGCTCTGCCATACATTTGCTCAAGCCCATAAATCTAGAATATAAATGTATACAAACTAGCATGACCACAAAGTGAGGGATCAGTTTATGTATTGATTATAATATAGAATTGATCCCCCACTTTATATCCATATTATAATTTCTTATTTGTTTATCAAATTCTGATTGGGTATGAATCGACCTCTTCTCAATACAGATTAGTAATTTATAACCTTCTTCTTCTTCTTCTATGTGCCTTGACCCTTCAGGACGTAGACGATCACAGCTTCCATATTTCTGCTCCTAGTGGTTCTTTACACACTTTCTCCTCTTACCCCACCCAAACCATTCATTTGCTCAATGCTATCAAGTATGTTCAGTCAGTTAAGTGCCATATGTTATACACGCTTGGGCGATCATGTCTCGAAAGAGGCATGACTGACTGGGCAGAAGATTATCCCACAGTAGCTTGCCATTGCTTTCTGCGGTAGACTGGTTGCTGACCAAAGCTATAGAACCCAATCTGTCCTGCTATTTAACCCATAACTGGAAGGAAGAGAAGGATTAATACCTTTCCCAAGGGTATTTGCGCGTAAGTGAATACAATGGATTCAACTGGAATTCGAACTCGGCTCCCCGGTTTCTAGTTCCGAGCCGATATCCACTGTACCACAACGCACATCCTAAAAAGTGCCTCGGGTGAGGTATGTTACGCGTTCCTTTACCCTGTATCTATTTCCCCTCTATCTGACCTGTGAGCATCAGATTCGCCAAGCCCTCCTTCCACATTACATATCCAGGAACTTTAGCTGTCTTTTTCTGGTGTTAAGTATTAGTTTCCTTTTCGTTATCCTCCTCTCCAAAACCTCATTATGCCCAGCATCCTTCTGTAAAAATCCCATTTCGGTTGCTTCAAGTCTCTCCTCCATCTTTGAGGAGACTGTCCAGCATTCACTGTCATATTAAAGAACTGACATCACAAAGCAATCCAGTACTGTCTTCTTTGTTTCTAGCAAAATTTTCCTGCTCCTCAATCCTCTACACAGCTTTTGGAATGCGTTCTTGATCATGCCAATATGCTTTCAGATCTCAGTGAAGCACTTTCTGTCCTCTGCTAGAACCCTTCCCAGGTATTTAAATTTCTGTACCTGCTTGATTTTAGTATCCCTGACTTGTAGTTCATATTTTGGGCTCTTCTTTTATTTTTATTGATGACCATGCATTCAGTTTTAAGCAGTATAAATCACAAACATATTACACTCTCTTCTGCATTTGTTTTGTCCTCAATTGAGCTTTGAAGATTGTAGAGCGACAGCCAGTAAGCCCTTTTCTATTGTACCTTTTTTATATTTTTCTTTCCACCAATTTAGAGTTTGTAATTTGTTTTTGTTCTTCCTCTATGTTGCTTAAATATATTCGTGCATGTATTTATGTATATTTTTAAAATTACCGTATTTAAAGCCCTAATGAATTCATGTACTGTCCACAGATTATTGAAGAGAAAATTTATTCCACTATTTTATTATATATTTTGCATAAGTATTCAATCACATTAACTAATACTAATCTGTGTTTACTTTGGTACTGATCATTGTCAATTGGTAATCTTTGATAAAAGCAATTTTCAGTTCATGCCTCATTTGTTCAACTGGATGCTGAAGGCTATTTTGTTAACCTTAGCCTATTCTTGTTTGACCGATTCTTCTTTAACCAATTCCAAATTTGTTTTTGAAAACTCTTTCTAGTCACAGTCTTGTTGGATAGAAAAAAAGTATTGCCTCCCAAGTTTAAACTGCATTTTTCATTTATTCATTAATTCAATTAGCGCATTTTGCACTGCGATGTTCTCTTATGGCCCATTTCTGTTGTAATTGTAGTTTATGGAGACATTCAAGGCAAAATAGTGCAGTGATTGCTGGTTCTTTTTGCTCTAGAGATGTTAGGGTTTCCCCATTGCTTCTCCCGGAGGTTTTTTTAGTCATTGGTAAAGCCATTGATCTATGAGGCACAATCATTGGTAAAGCCATTGATCTATGAGGCACAATCATTGGTAAAGCCATTGATCTATGAGGCACAATCATTGGTAAAGCCATTGATCTATGAGGCACAATCATTGGTAAAGCCATTGATCTATGAGGCACAATCATTGGTAAAGCCATTGATCTATGAGGCACAATCATTGGTAAAGCCATTGATCTATGAGGCACAATCATTGGTAAAGCCATTGATCTATGAGGCACAATCATTGGTAAAGCCATTGATCTATGAGGCACAATCATTGGTAAAGCCATTGATCTATGAGGCACAATCATTGGTAAAGCCATTGATCTATGAGGCACAATCATTGGTAAAGCCATTGATCTATGAGGCACAATCATTGGTAAAGCCATTGATCTATGAGGCACAATCATTGGTAAAGCCATTGATCTATGAGGCAAGCTGTTTACTGGATGATAGCCACTTGACATAGGTGGGTCTGAAAGAGCTAATTCTCTTCACCAGTTGGGTCAGGAAAACTTTCTAACTACCCTCACCAAGTTTAGTCAGAAGGTCAATGCCATTGTGTTCACCCTTGCTTCGTTTTTTGTTGTAATTGTAGTTTATGGTGACATTCAAGGCAAAATAGTGCAATGGTTGCTGGTTCTTTTTGCTCTAGAGATGTTAAAATTTCCCCATTGCTTTTCCCAGAGGTTTTTCACTCATTGGTAAAGCCATTGATCTATGAGGCACAGCTGGATCGATAGCCAGTAAGCCCTTTTCTATTGTACCTTTTTTTGATATTTTTCTTTCCACCAATTTAGAGTTTGTAATTTGTTTTTGTTCTTCCTCTATGTTGCTTAAATATATTCGTACATGTATTTATGTATATTTTTAAAATTACCGTATTTAAAGCCCTAATGAATTCATGTACTGTCCACAGATTATTGAAGAGATAATTTATACCACTATTTTATTATAATATCTTTTGCATAAGTATTCAGCCACTTTCCCTTTATATGTCCTGTGATTATCAGATTCTCCAAGCCCTTATTACATATCCCAGAAAAATCAACAATCTTTTCCTGATGTTAAGTATAATTTTCCTTTTTGTTTCCATCCTCTCCAAAACCTTGTCATTGTTAACATCTTCTATCCATGGTATCATCAGCATCCTTCTGTAGCATTTTGGTTGCTTCAAGATTTTTAATGAGATTGTCCAGTATTCCCTGCCTCATAGGAGGTTAGATATCACATAACAATCCAATATTCTCTTCTTTGTTTTCAATGAAATTTTCCTGTCTCTTACTCAGCTTCTGGAATGCATCCTTGTGCTTTTGGATCTCAGGAATATAAATGTATAGAAACTGCTGTGACCACAAAGTGAGGTGTCAATTTATACATTGATTGTAATATGAAATTGATCTCCCATTTTATATCCAGTATGCTTCCCTAGAACCACATTTCGGTGGTTTCAAGTCTTTCCTTCATCTTTGATGAGATTGTCCAGCATTCGTTGTCACATTGAAGAACAGACATCACTTAACAATCCAGTACTGTCTTCTTTGTTTTCAATGAAATTTTCCTGTCTCTCAATATTCTACTCGGCTTTTAGAATGCTTTCTTGTCCATGCCAATATGCCATTGGATTTCAGTGTCGCATTTTCCCAGGTATTTTAATTTCTGTACCTGCTTCATTTTAGTCTCCCCCGCTTGTAGTGAGCATTTTGGGCCTCAACAGATCCAAAAACAACTATCATTATACGATGTGATTTCTTTTAAAAGAACTGCTTAGGTTGAGGATGTGCCGCGTGGTGCAGTCGATATCGGCTCCGAACAAGAAATCGGGGAGCCGAGTTCGAATTCCATTTGAATTTTTTGCATTTACTTACTCGCAAATATCCTTAGAAATGGTATGTTCAGTCTCTTCCCTCCAGTTCTGGTTTAAATAATAGAACAGATTGGGTTCTATAGCCTTGGCTGGCAACCAGTATACCGCAGAAGGCATTGGTAACCTACTGAGGGATAATCTGGACATGATCGCCCAAATTGTGTTTCACGTATGGCACTTAACTAACTGACTGAATATAATAGTTGGAAACATAATTAAAGCTTCTATTGGATATAAATTGGGGGATCTGTTATTTATTGTTATGAAGTCATAAACTGATCCCCCACTAATTATACTTAATATAATAATGTAATATAATCTATCTCTTCTCCTTCCAGGCATGAGTTAAATGGCAGGACAAATTGGGTTCTATAGCCTTGGATGGCCACCAGTCTACCACAGGAAGCAATGGCAACCTACTGCGGGATAATATTCTGCCCAGTCAGTCAGTCATGTCTCTTTTCGATAAATGATCGCCCAAATGTGTATCACGTATGGCACTTAACTGACTGACTGGCTTACGTTGAAATAACGGCTCCCTTAATATCACCTAAGTTACCCAACTTCAATCTTAGTCAGTACCTAGATTGGTAACCGCTTAGGTTAACCACGTGTTGAAAGCTTTGAGGTGGTGGTGGTGGTGGTGGTGGTGGTGGTTTTCGTCGTCGTCGTCGTCGTCGTGTAATGGATAATTGCACCGGAATTATTAATCAGAGATCGTGTTCCAATTCTGTTGATTTCGTTATATTCTCATACACGCAAATACTCTTAGGAAAGGTATGAAGCTACCTCTTATACCCCACCATCTATGGGTTAATTAGTAGGACGTGTATCACTAAGTCATTATTATTATTCTCTAAAAATTCTTAAAATGTAAAAATAGTCTCTGGCTTTAAATAACATGCAAAATGTGGATAAACCGTTAAAAATATAATTTACTTTTCTACATATTTATATTGACGTCCTTCAGGCTTATCAATATTCTTTAAAATATGAAATACTCAATTTTCGTATATATATGGATAAATAAAATAGATTCAACGAATATTAAATAAATTTGTTCGATAAACATTTTTACGGTAGACGTGATGTTAAGACTAGATAAAAGCAAATATAAATTTTAACTTTAAATCTACCATCCACCCGTGCATTGAATACTGCTGCCATATCTGGTCGGGTGCTTCTGCTATCCACCTTGGTGGAAAATCTAACGGAAAATCTGAAATGTAATAGATCCCGACTTGGCAGCTCAGATACAGTCACTTTCTCACCGGCGCAATGTGGCTTCCCTGTGTCTCTTCTACAAATACTTTCATGGCTTCTGCTCCGATGAACTTAACTCACTGGTGCCCCCTATATATAAATTTACTCGAGCCACAACATTAGCAACTAGGTCCCATCCTTTTACTGTGAAACCAATAAATTATAAACGAAAATTCTACTTCAACAGCTTCTTTTTTCGCACTTCCCCGCTGTGGAATTCCCTTCCATTTACTTCCTTTCCTGACAGCTACAATCTCCAAGAATTTTAATGTAAAGTCAATAGTCATCTCCTATCTCACTAACATGCATCCTCTCTCTTATGCTCCTTTCTTCGTCCACTCCACTCTCATCAGTATTTTCATCCTTCTCTTACCCACTTCCTGGCACCCACTAAAACCTGTCACTCTTTCTCATAACTTTCCTCTTATGCAACCTCCTGCAAAACTTCCCGCCTGTGAAATTCCTTTCCATTTACTTGCTTCCTCGACAGCTATAATCTCCAAGAATGTAAATTTTTGTTGAATAAATCTTATTTCGCTCAACAATAAGCCTGTCCAGTTTCATTTGCCTAGACCAGCGTTTCTCAACCTTTTTACTGTTGCGTAACCCTTAAAATAAATGACATGTCTCAAGAAAACCCAATGCAAAAACAACCTTATACACCATATCTTTCTCAGTTTTATTTTAGTTGTAGCTCACGTAGGTATCAAAATATATATATATTTTTTTTAATAACAGGTTTAAGGAAACAATAATAATTCTCTGTCAAATTGTTCGATGATGCTAAATAAAATTCATACCATTCGTTTATAATTCATCAGGGAGTTTTCATTCACTTAAAAGATTTCTAAATTCAAACGTAAAAAATAAACATAAGAAACCAATATCATAAATATTGTGGATTCCGGGTGAGGAACCGCACAAAATAATGAGCAACAAAACAGATATTTGAGATTAAAAAAAAAAAATGTTATATTAAACGTAAAGATGCAACCTGGAACGCAGGTTAATAATCCAGGAATACGATTAGTAAGAATATATATATATATATATATATATATATATATACGAAAAAAATCGCAAGATCGCCAAGACCTACCGCGGTTTCGCACAACGGCTCGTCAGTGCCGTTGTGCGAAACGGCACTGACGTGTGTTTTTGCTCTGCGTAACTGCCTTTTTGTTAACACTTTTTGGTTAGTTTAGTATCGAGCACTTTTCTTTCCTGGTGGTTCGTTCCGTTCGAGGGTTTTTTTTTCTTTACTGTGAAGAACCGTATGCATTGTCGGTCCTACGCAGTTTTCTTTTTTTCCCCTCTTTGTCCAAAGCTCTATAGCCGAGGACGATAACGGAGTTAGATTCTGCTGGTTATTCATAGTCTTTAAAAGTTTCTTGTGTAACATTTTAAGATTAGAATACGTACAGTGTCGGTTTTATTATTATTATTATTATTATTATTATTATTATTAATATATATATATATATATATATATATATATATATATATATATATATACAAGTCTTTGAAGTGAAAAGGCGCTGGAATTAGTATGTCTATAGTGGGTAGGCGTTCTTTTGAAGGGTAGTTGTATATTGTTGCAGGTTAACGGAATTTGGCCTCGTTGTAGATAGCCCACTATAAGTCATAAAAAGATTGTAAATCAAGAAAGCAAATTGAGTTGAGAAATAACATTTTATATATACACATATCAATTAAGGTTTTTACAATTAAAGTAATCCTTTAAATATTGGTCCAACTGACGTTAAAATGTTCATGGCAATAAAATGCTGAAAAGAGAATTAATACTTAGGAATGTGGGAGCGTTGTATGTAAGAAATGTCTTTGATGTATCCGCTCCTTTGGACAGAAAGTAGATTTGAGACAGCGAAGAAGGAAAAGAGAGGTAAGGGAGAGAGCATAGTAAGCCGCTTGACTTGGTCAAGGGAGATACTAATTACTCTCGTCTCTCTCGAGTCTGTCTGGGTCGGTCTGTCTGTCTCGGTCTGTTTGTCTGGCGATGCATTCTGTATCGCCATTTTATATCTTCTTTTTGGATCGCAGCAGATCATTTGGGAATTCATAGTTGTATTTGATTCTGGGCTTCCCATTGGCCGATAAATAAAATTCGCGTAGGCTCGCGAACTGGAATTTAATATTTAATTAATTTTTAGTTTTCAACCGGAACATCTGCGCGAATCCGGGGTACGCACCGACTATTTTTGGTCATTTGCTTTTTGGTCGTGAGAGTTCACACATTCGGTTCATCGCTTTTTGTATCACCACATGTCCACGTCGGAACTGACGGGTGCTGTGTAATACTATTCTGGCTGAGTGGAGCTCAGAGCTACTATAACTACTGACGCGGTATTCTCTGTGGAACTTCGGTATTGTTCGGTATCTTACGGATCAGAGAAGGTACTCTTACGGTTCTCATACGCTGTTTGTCACTGTACTCTGCCGGTTCTCTCTATGGCAAAGGTATATGTATACTCACGTCGAGTCCATTATCATAGAAAAGGGGGAGATCCCACAACAATAAACCTATAATAAAATGTAGGCAGAAGGAAAACAGATAATTGCAGCATCAGTTTATTATTTATTTATCCTTCACTGGCTTACTTCCCTTGTTCTCGCGGAACCTTTTTGTGGAACCTTAGTTTCCGGGAAACCCCAGTCTATTATTTATTTATCCTCTACTGGCAAAACCAAAATTTACAAAATTTCGAATATTTTAGAAAATATTTAATTTTTTTTTAAAATGATGAAACAATAATTTGATCTTTCCTCTTAATCATAACAAAAACATTTTGACGATAAAACTTTGTTTTTATCTAGTTTGGGGTCATTTAACATCATGCTATGCAGTTTTGTCAGCAAATGAGTAGCGGTATCTAAGTGAAATCTAAATCTAAACTTATTTATAAATGGAACTTTGTCTGTGTGTGTGTGTGTCCGTTACCTATAGAATCCGAAACGGCTGAACCGATTTTCTTGAAAATTTACACAGTTGTACTATAAGCGTCTGCAAGTGTTCTTAGCTAGATTTTGTGTCGAGGTACCCCGATAAATATCAAAAATCGATAATAGAAAAAATCGGGTTATAAAAAGAGTGATCCGATTTTCATCAAATTTGATACACTCATAGAAAAAGACATAAGAAACGACATTCAGTCTTACAATAGTGCAGAAAATCGATAATATATATTTATATATATAAAAGGCAAGATGTTTGTGTGTGTGTCTGTTTATCTGTCTGTATGTCCCTTTATATAAATCCACAATTTTTATCCGATTCTCACCAAACTTTACACAAATATTCTTTAGGCTGAGTCTGAGCTCCAGGACCATGGATTAGTTTTAAAGCTTTCATTACACCCGAGCATCGCCGGACTATACTGCTAGTTGTATATACTGGCGCCGTACAGACATTACTGAATATATTCCCAATGATTGTTATATTTTTAATTACATAATTGACTATATTAGTCAAGAATATATTGAGCGTGTTTAGTAACATTACGTATATGAAATTAAATGAAAAGTGCATCAGTTGTTTCAATTAATTTGCACTAGGGTGTATATTAGCTATAAAGACAAGTTCTTGAAGAAATAAATGACCAGACTTTTGTCAGATAGGATCTGCAGTTACTAAGGGACCTTTTGTGGAATCTTAAGGTTCCAGGCTACTCCGGTTGAGAAATACTGGTCTAGAGCGTTTAATCTAAGTCAATCAGTTTATTGTCGTAACGGGATACGGGCTTCGTTTGATCATGTCTCTTTCGAGACAGTAGATTGCTATTTCTTTCTGCGATAGATTGAATCTCTGCTAGAGAACACAATCTACCCTGTTATTCAACCCATAGCTAGAAGAAGAAGAGATGGATTAATACCTGTCTCAAGGGTATATTGTGCGTTATTGGATGAAACGAATTCGACTGAAATTCGAACTCGGCTCTCCGATTTTTCGTTCCGAGTTGATATCCATTACACCAAATCTATAGTCAGGTGTAAAACAATTGAAGTAAATGATTCTCTGGGAAAATGAAATAAAACCCATAAATAAATAAATATAAAGAATTAAAAAAAAGAAATTAATTTTCCCATAATAATATTTCTCTTCCCTCTTTCGAACGAAATCTTTCGGCCATGTTTTGTTAGCCCTACTGATGGACTAAATGAATTAATCGTTCCAACTTATGATTGAGCTCTGGAGAAGAAAATTTGAAAAACAGTTTCCACATCGGCTATAATGCGTGACTCTTCAGAAATGAATTGAGTTCTCTCGGTGACTGGCGTCTGTATACACTGCTTACATACAAAACTTTAAAATTTCCCTTCTCTGACCCCCATGCGACGATGGCTTAGGGAGTAGAGACTCCGACTGGCACCAAATCGGTCGAGTTTCGATCCCGGCCAGAAGCAAGTGGATATGTCTAGTCACACTGATAAGCTGTGATACAGCGAAACGGGCTTGTATGTGGATGAGTAATATATAGATAATTCCAAATAAATAAGGAACGAAGAAAACATTTAAAACAGACATCAATATAGAAATAGAACAATTAACATTTATTATACTTTAGAACATGTATAAACTAACATGTCTATGTTCTAAAGTATAATATATCATCGTCATCTTTTACCCAATGTTGCATAGAGCAGAAACTCTTTGTTGCTGTAACAAGCTGTTTTGTTACGGGAGCAGGGTTGTTAGCCCTGCATCTAACCCCCAAACCTGGTGGACCATTCTTGGTCCTTACGTTGACAGCACCTGGTATTCCCAAATGGTCGCCCATTCAAGTACTGACCAGGCTCGATGTTGCTTAACTTCGGTGATCGGACAGGAACCGGTGCATTCAACACGATATAGCCGTAGTCTCTCTCTCTCTCTCTCTCTCTCTCTCTCTCTCTATCTATCTATCTATCTATCTATCTATCTATATATATATATATATATATATATATATATATATATATATATATGCCCTGTGGACATAGAAGAATCCAAAGGAGTATCCTTTACATATAATGGTAGGATAACTCTCTACGAGAGCTCTAAACATATATGCATATAAATACATATAGAGCAAATATAAGAAAAATTAAGACAGACGCGTTATTTCATGGTAATACGGAAGAATAGGCCTATTTCAGGCGATCCATCTTCAGCTTCCGTCTTTATTCAACGAAGTGAATCCCATTCATGTAGAATCCTTCGTTGAATAAAGACGGAAGCTGAAGATGGTTCGCCAGAAATAGGCCTATACTTCCGAATTACCATGAAATAACGCGTCTGTCTTAGATTTTCTTATATATATATATATATATATATATATATATATATTAATAGATGATAACGCTGAGATAGATAGATAGATAGATAGATAGATAGATAGTTAGATAGTGAAAAGGCTGATATATATATATATATATATGATAGATAATGATAACGCTTAGATAGATAGATAGATAGATAGATAGATAGATAGATAGATAGATAATGAGCAGACTGAGATAGATAGATAGATAGATAGATAGATAGATAGATAGATAGATAGATAGATAGATAGATAGAAACGCTTAGACTAGGATAGATAGATAGATAGATAGATAGATAGATAGATAGATAGATAGATAGATATGAACAGACTGAGAAAGAAAGAAAGAAAGAAAGAAAAAAGAAAGAAAGAAAGAAACATCAAGTGAGGTAGAAAAACGCCTTGATGCATAATGACTATACAAAGACAGATAGATAAATCTCATTAAGTGATGAAGATGATCCTATATCTCCGCAATTTTCCTGTTCTTTAATCCGTGTCAAATGTTCATTGACACGATTGGTCTTGGAAATAATAATGAAGTGTGTTCCGGGTTGGCTTCTCTCTCCGCTTTGGAATTGAAAGCTTAACGTCTTGCAGGAAGAAGAAAGTAGATAGCGAAGAAGATAGAAGTGAATTCGTTGCTCTTCTAAGAACATCAGTGCAAAAGGAACGCAAAAATGTCTCGGCCGGAAATTAAATTCAAATCACCGATTTTATTTCCCGCTTCCTTAATCATTGGTCCCCCCTCGCATTATTCACACATCAAAACACAATCCGGCATCATCTTTTTTATTGCCGATTATAATTAGTTAACAAGTGATTTGTTATTAAGCGTTTTCGCTCTCTCACTCTATCATTCTCTCTCTCTCTCACACACACCCACACCCATGCACATACTGATAGATAGATAGATAGATAGATAGATAGATAGATAGATAGATAGATAGATAATGAGCAGACTGAGATAGATAGATAGATAGATAGATAGATAGATAGATAGATAGATAGATAGATAGATACGAACAGACTGAGATAGATAGATAGATACGAACAGACTGAGATAGATAGATAGATAGATAGATAGATAGATAGATAGATAGATAGATAATGAGCAGACTGAGATAGATAGATAGATAGATAGATAGATAGATAGATAGATAGATAGATCAAAACGCATCAACTTAGATATGCCCATGACCCAGTGTATAAAAGCCTTAGTTGGACACAGTGTCTTGACCTAGACAATTCTGAGTTCAATACCTGCCTACTGCAGCGGTAAACAAAAACTTAGTAAGTCGAGTTTAAGTGAAATAACTAATACAGAGACATATGTAAGGAGCATGATTCGTAGTACTAGTGCAATCTGTCCCTTTGAACGAAATAACGTGCTCAGTTCAAAATTATAATCACCTGAAGAAGACCAGTGAGTACAACGGCCGAAACTTTGTCAGTATGGCGACAAAGACGAGTTCAAGCAATATAAATGGTGTAACTAAGACAGAAAGACTTGACAAAGTCAACCTGACCCTCCACCATCATTTCTATGCAGTCAATACCATCGTCTCTCTCGTGGAAAAATTGTTCTTCTTAGTGAGCAGCGACATCATCATAAAGGAAGCGATGACAAAAGAAGAAATTACATTACTGGATGCGAGATAAACCCGACGATAATGATAAGACAAAATGTAACTTACACTTGTAAGGATACAGAAGGCACTTATCTCCCATTGGTTGAGGTAAGTCACGTGGTCACATAACGGCTGCTCCAGATAGTGACCCAAGCGATTGTCAGTAAATCGTCGGCGAACAGCAACCGAACGGGAAGGTTGCTTCCTTCTGCCGAAGCCTTGAACCTGGGCAAAATGAGGGTAAATTTGCCTTTGACTGCAACTGGCAGGCGTACCCCGATGTGATATAAACCAATCCAGCCTTATGCAATGGGGATATAGATGAATCTGGTCGTATGCCGCTGGGATATAGAGACGAATCCAGCTTCTCTGAAACTGAAATCAGAACAATGACTTTTCTAGATCAGAAGTAACTCAAAACTATATGTAAAACTTTTTTCTTTGTTCCTCCTTATACAGTGGAACCTCTTGAATAGGTTTTTTTGTGTAGAATTTCTTGAAATTCGAAATGACTTGTTGGTCCATGAGCTGGAGGATAGAGGTGGTGTTAGGTGGGAGGTCAGTCAGTCAGTTAAGTGCCATACGCGATACACGCTTGGGCGATCATGTCTTGAAAGAGACATGACTGACTGGGCAGAAGATTATGCCGCAGTAGGTTGCCATTACTTTCTGCGGTAGACTGGTTGCCAGCCAAGGCTATAGAACCCAATCTGTCCTGATATTTAACCCTTAACTGGAGGAAAGAGATTGATTAATACCTTTCCCAAGGATATTTGTGCGTATGTGAATGCAAAGGATTCGACTGAAATTCGAACTCGTCACCCCGATTAATCGTTCCGAGTCGATATCCACTTCTCCACAAGGCCGGGTGGGTGGGCAGGGGCATTATCGTGAATGAGGAGGCACTTGAGGCAACGAGGTGGACCCTGGGAGCTGCGTGTAGCAGCGCGTATTTTGAAATTTTCGCCTTTCGTATCCTAAAATTTCTTTCGTAACAAGAGGCAATATTTTTCAGAAGAAGCGTTTCGTAACCTGAAAATTTCGTATGTATAGCCTTTCGTAAGTAGAGGTTCCACTGTACTTTGCTTTGCGTTAAATATATGTGATATGCATTTCACCATGCGTGGACACCTGTACATATGTATATGTCTGTCATAGTATATAAAAATCTCTGTGAGAACAAGCGTTCATTCATTTATTTCGTCTTCCTGCATTACCGTTACACTGGTGCCCCGACGACGTGGTTTATTTACCCGACCCACATGGGAAAATTAGATATTTTACACTTGAAGAAATATTTTCGATTCATCGCAATAACCATATCTGCTCTGAAATGTATCGTAATGTCAACAAATGTAAACATGTTACGGAAATTAACGAAGATTAACGAAACTTGGTTATAAACAACCGACAATTTCAAATGATTTATTTGAACATTATTTTTGATCGATACTCATATTTAAGTAGATATTCTGATTTTAATTAAACAGTATTATATATTTATATCTACCGGCCTGATTATTTACGATAAATTTTTATTACAAAAATGTGTGTCATTCGACAGGATGACACACATTTTTGTAATAAATATTTCATGTAAAAATTATAAATATTTCTTATAAAAATTATAAAAATTCGTAATAAAAATTAATAAATATTACAAAAAAGAAAAAATAACGAACATTTGGTTTTATTTATTAGTATTATTAATAGTAGTTAGTAATAGTATTCTTTTGCTTTTGAAATTAAAAGCTCAAACAAACAATAATTTTTATCTTGCTGACGTTATCTGAACAATACGCGTCACAAGTCAGCTAATCTGACATCCGATGTCGGAAGGGACCATTGCTTGTGTCTGGTGGTATTTTATCGAATAACATCTTAGACAAGGCGAAAATCATCTGTATTTGGATTGGATCAATAATTCTTGACGTTTAAGCACGTGATTTAATTTCATAGTTGAGTAAAACTTGTTATGTGTAAACATATTCTGAAAGATAATATTTAAAAGTGCGTTTCTAGAAGGTTCGTGTGTTGATTAAGAATTTTAAGAATTTTTTTAACGTAAACAGTGAAAATGTTTGTTATTTCGCACACTTTAGTTTCATGGAAGAAACAGCAAAAAAGATAAGTGCCGTTTATTGAGATCGTGCCATAACTAAAAGTACGTTATATAAGAGATTCACTAGGTTCCGAAGTAGAATCTTTGATATGAACAATCGAGAACGTTCCAGCAGGGTCGAAGTCGCTATTGATGATTAAATCGAAATGCTGATTGAAACATAAATCGGGTAGCACGACACGGGACTTCCCGGAGATATTCTACATTTGTTTATACCAGCGTGTGTAAAGCATTTGAAATCACGTGGACACGTGAATTGAAATGCAGTTTGAGCATCTCAAAATGCAACAAAAAAAAATGAACGGACTTCGTTTCCGTTTGTGGTTTTCAGCTTAAACACAAGAGCCACCGATTTTTTTTTAAAATACGATATCAGACGATGAAAAATAGTTTGTTTACAACAACGGGGAACACGAAATTCGCTACCGTTAACCTTCAAAAAGCTAGTCTGCATCCGAATAAAGTGATTATCTGTATCTAGTGGGTCTGGAAAGGCATTGATCATTGCGATCTACCTCGGCAAAAATTGGATTTCGACTTATACAAGTACTGATCCCAGCTGGACCGATCAGAGACAGTAATCGATGGAAAGTGCGCTTTTCAAAAAATGGCATAGATTTGGACAATGATTGATTGATTTGTTTTCTACGGCTTATCAACATATTGCAGGTTATTTAAAGCCAGAAAATATTTTCTCACAGCTCACGGGATCCTCTCGGACAAACAGTATGGCTTCCGCTTCACCAGGGCCATTGCTGATATGCTAACGACCATCACCGAGTGTATATACCAGGCTCTCGACAAGAATGGTGAAGCCCGAACCGTCGCCTTGGATATCTCTAAAGCATTCGACAGAGTATGGCATGCCGGTCTTCTACGGAAACTGCGAAGCGATGGCATAACTGGACTTTTGTTGGACTTAATCCGGTCATTTCTCTCTAACCGCACACTGAAGGTGGTATTAAACGGCCTTGCCTCCCAGAGCTACCCTACAAACGCGGATGTACCCCAAGGCTCTATCCTAGGTTCTACGCTCTTTCTAATCTATATCAATGATCTCCCCGATGCCATAAGATCACAAGTAGGCATGTACGCCGATGATACCACAGTTTATTCTCGCCTCGATCAAAAATCTGGTGTTGGTGACAAGGCGAACCTCGCTGCCGAGCTTGAGAAGGACTTCCAATCCGTGGTGGATTGGGGTAAAAAATGGCTCGTAAAATTCAATTCTTCCAAAACGAAGCTGCTGTCAATGAACCACCACAGACAACCGCACCTCCCTCCCATTAGCATGAAACAGGCTTGCCTCCCAGAGAGTAAATCACTACGCCTGCTTGGCCTGACACTCTCAGCGGACCTCAAGTGGAATGACTACGTCGAATCCATTACTAAATCCGCAGCTATGAAAGTTGGCTCTCTGTGCAGCGCCCGGAAATTCTTTCCGCCTGAACCTATCCTGCAATTATATAAATCCACCATCCGCCCGTGTATTGAGTACTGCTGCCACATCTGGTCGGGTGCCCCTTCTATTCTCCTCGGGGTTCTTGACAAAATACAGCGAAGAATCTGTAATGTGATTGATACCGACTGCAATATCTCTCTCACCGGCGTGACGTGACTTCTATGTGCCTCTTCTATAAATACTTTCATGGCTTCCGAACTTAAATCACTGGTGCCCCCTAGATGTGAATTTGCACGAGATACTAGATTGGCAACTAGGTCCCACCCTTTTACAGTGAAACCGACGAAATGTAACCGCAATTTCTACTCCAACAGCTTCTTTCCTCGCACTCCCCGCCTGTGGAATTCCCTTTCGCATACTTGCTTCCCCGACGGCTACAACCTCCAGGAGTTTAAATGTAAGGTCAATAGACACCTCCTAACACACTAACTCACACCCACTCTCTCCAACTCTCTCCCTATGTACTTCCTAAGTCGTCTATCACCCTCCTTCTGACATTTCCTATACCCAATCCCTCTATGTAACCCCCTGCGCTATAGTGGCAGTGGAATGCCTTGCTTGGGGTGACACGATTAAAAGAAAAAAAAAGATTATAAGAATTTTCTGTTTTGGCGATAATAAAAATTTAGTGATACAAGGCTTACTGATTAACCCATATCTAGAAGGAGAAGAGGTGGATTCAGAACTTTCCCAATGATATATGCGCGTAGGTAAATCAAACAAACCCAGCTGAAATTGGAAGTCGGTTCTCTAAATAATATCTAGCCATTATCTATTTCATCACCCTCACATGCAAGCTTACAGCACTTGATATTCCTAAGGTTTCATCTGTCTATGCATTGAACAGGCTCGACATTGCTTAACTTCGCTGATTGTAAAGCAACCTATGTTTCAACGCCATATGGCTGTAAACCAAATAATTGGTAGAGCTTGGCTGGTTTATCCTAATTATTGTGGATTCTTGTTGAGAAACCACACAAAATAATCAATAAGAAAAGCAGGTATGGAGATAAAATATCTAAGTTATAATGAACAAAAATATACAAACTGGAATAGTTAGTCAATTCAGGAATACTGTTAGTAGGAATTAATATATACAATCTTGTAGTGAAGAAGTATGTCCGGGTAATGAGTCGCTATTCTTACTGACCAACTAGCGGCTGTACAACTACTCAACTCAACAACTCTTTACAACTCTGACAATCACTACTGTTCTTTGTATAGGCAGGATTACAGATCAGGCGAGTCCATTCTTATGTGTAAAAAGGGGTGATCCCCAACACTAATATATAAACCGTTCTCCCCCGACCTCACAAATTAAGATCACCACTAATTTTAACCCTTACTTCTCTTAATGTAAAAAAAAAAAATCATTCTCTGGAATCTTGTAAAAAGTACTTAGACCAATTCCTTAGACCAATTCCTTAGACCAAGAAAGATGACAATTAGACCCAGAAAGATGGAAAATTCTTGGAGGGTAGAAACATGAGTCTCCTTTAAAGATGACGAAATCCAGGAGAAAAAGGACACATCTTCTTTATGTGCACTGTCATCATAGGGTCCAGGTGATCATGGATCTCCTCAATTTCCTTTTCTTCTTTTTTTGTAGCTTCTAATAAAAATTGTCTTTTTGTTCTTTTTTCTAAACCCTGTTCCACTATACATTTACTCAAGCTCACTAAGCAGGTTATCCGTTGTTTTGCCTTGCCTCTTTTGCCTTCAACCTGTCCTGTGAGCATTAGATTTACAAAACCCGCTTTCCTCATTATGTACCATAGAAATTTTGGCTATCTCTGTTAAGTATAAGTTTCCTTATTGTTTCCATTTTCTCTAAAACTGCGTTGTTGCTCACAGGATCGATCCTTTGTTAACTCAGAATTCTCCTGTAGAGCCACATTTCTGTTGCTTCAAGTCTCCTCTTCATCTCTTAGGAGGCTGTGTAGCATTCGCTGCTATACAGAAAGACAAATATAGTGTAAAAATCTTGCTAGTTTCTAAAGGATTTTTCTATTTCTTAATACCCTGCTTAGTTTCTGAAAGGCTTCTTTTGCTATCCTATACGTCTTCGAATTTCAGCGTTGTATCATCGAAAATGAGGACAAAACTTGAAATGTGGTTCTACAGAAGGATGCTGTGGATATCGTGGACTGAGCATGCAAGCAACGATGAGATGTTGGAAAGAATGGCAACGAAAAGGAAATTAATAATGAGCATCAGGAAAAGACAACAGAAGTTCCTGGGACATGCAATGAGGAAGGAGGGCTTGGAGAACCTGATACTAACAGGCCAGGTAGAAGGGAAAAGAGACAGGGGAATGCATTGGATAACATATTTGCAGGGCCTGATCAGGTGGATGACGGAACGGGGGTTGCGAGGTGTAACAGAAACAAACATACTAAGAGCCACCAGGGATAGGGAGACGTGGAGAACCATGATCGCCTACGTCCTTAAGGGTACATAGAAGAAGAAGACTTTCTATCTTCTGTTAAAATGGATAGTCGGTAAATTTTGTTTAGCGGGATAGCAGCCTCTATGGGTGTTGTGGATTCCGGGTGGGGGACCGCACAAATTAATGAACACCAAAACAGATATGGAGATAGAAAAGCAGGTTATATTGAACGTAATATACAAGCTTGAACGCAGGTTAGTAAATCCAGGAATACTATTAGTAGAAACAAATATATATATATATATATATATATATATATATATATAAGTCTTGAAGTGAAGTCGTTGGAAATAGTATGTCCGGGTAACTTATTCTCGTTGAGTGGAGCTCAGAGCTAGTCTGGTCTCTGGGTAACTTCGGTATTTCTCGGAACTCTTCGATAACTGTAACGGATCTCTACGATTACTCTTCATTGCAAACTGCAACTCTCTCTATGGCAGGATTATATGTACCTTCAGTCAAGTCCATTTTCATATACAAAACGGGAAGGTCCCACAACAATGGGTTATTTAATACTGAAATCTATATTAACTTTAATAGAGATTAAAAATTAAAATTAAATTAATTTATGCTTTCAACGACAGGTTTTGGGGACATCAGTTTATATAAGTTATGTTTTTTAGATATCTAGCTTGTAGATCATTAAATTTACTGTTATTTCTTTTAATGTATTACTTGTAATTCCACTACAAAACTTTGCTGTTGTTATATTTTAAATATCAAAATGTGTTGCTGATAACGTTTTTTTAGAAAAATGTATTTTTATGTTTTTTTAGTGTTGCAATGATTTTGATTAGCTATAAAAATGTATTGCTGCTCATTTTACCATAAAAATGTACTGTTGACTTTCGTTTAGGGGTTCACTATTTTGTCAAATCCGGGACCCAAACGCGTGCTACCTTATTCAGGATTAACCTGGTGAGAAAATGAATTAAGAGTTTGTTTCACGCTCCTCAAACTCAGGTCATATTAAATTGGGTAAATAACATAAGTTTTGTTCCGACCCAATATTTTTACAATGTTAGATTAGTTGTTATTTTGACCTTGCAGTGGCTAAGGATGCATTCCAGTATCGAATATTGAAAGACAGGGAGATTTCACTGGAAACACAAAATAGAGTACTGGATTGTTATGTGATGTCTATCCTTCAATATGGCAGTGAATGCTGGACAATCTCATCAAAGATGAAGGTAAGACTTGAAACAACCGAAATGTGGTTCTACAGAAGCATATTGGATATAGAATGGGGGATCAATCCCATATTACAGTCAATACATAAGCTGACCCCTCACTTTGTGGTCACAGCAGTTTCTATACATTTATATTCATGATATCCAATAGCACAGGGATGCATTCCAGAAGCTGAGTAGAGTATTAAGAGACAGGAAAATTTGTTGAAACAAAGAAGAGAGTACTGGACTGTTATGTGATGTCTGTCCTTCAATATGGCAGTGAATGCTGGACAATCTCATCAAATACGAAGGAAAGACTTGAAACAACCGAAATGTGGTTCTACAGAAGGATACTGAGGATATCATAGACCGAACATGTGAGCAACGATGAGGTTTAGGGAAGATGGAGATGTAAAGGAAACTGATACTTAACACCAGGAAAAGACAGCTAAAGTTTCTGGGACGTGTACTGAGGAAAGAGGGCTTGGAGAATCTGATACTCACAGGTCAGATAGAGGATGGAAATGAAAAGGAAACTAATACTTAACATCAGGAAATGACAGCAGAAGTTTCTGGGACATGTAATGGGGAAGGAGGGCTTGGAGAATCTGATACTCACAGGTCAGATAGAGGATGGAAACGAAAAGGAAACTAATACTTAACATCAGGAAAAGACAGCTAAAGTTTCTGGGACATGTAGTGAGGAAGGAGAGCTTAGAGAATCTGATGCTCATAGGACGGTAGAGGGAAGGAGGGACAAGGGAAAGCAACGCGAAACATACTTGATGGACTTGAGTAGATGCATGGCGCAGCGGGGGTTTGATCGAGATAACAAGAGTTGTTAAGAACTGCAAGGGATAGGGAGAAGTGGAGGGCCATGACGACCTACGTTCTGAAGGGACACGGCACAAAGAAGAAGAAGAAGAAGAAGAAGAAGAAGAAGTCGTTTATATAAAATCAGGAAAAAAGTTTTCTTCACGTGAGTATGAGAGTGAGGTATTATGTGTGAGACCTAAGAAGCAATCGGTTATCAACTAAAAAAAGTTTGGAAATCAATTGTATAATCCACTCAAAGAGTTAATAAAAGTCCCTGTCAGTAAAGAAATATTTTTCTTTTATCTGACTGATATTATTATTAAGTTTACATTGATGTTTTCATAAAGTCTAGATAAGCAATGAATTTGATTATTTGAATGTCCTTCGGCATTTTTTTCTTCTGATTTCTTTACATTTTAATCCAGCGCTAGTTTAAACCAGATATTTCAGTCTGTCGTTTTTGCTTAAGAGTGATGTTTAGTTGTTCTAGAAGCTTTTTAGTCGGTGTTCAACTTTTCCAACTTGTGGAGGAAACACAAAAACGAGCTCCTGTACACAAGAGAATTTAAACAGCTCACTCCAGATATTATGTGCTTGGTTTGAGCTGCTCAAACTAAATCTCTTCAGCTCTGGTCAATGCAATCTAGTACGTCGAAAATCTTGCATAATCTTTAAGAAGATTATGACCAAAGTCAAAATGTCTGAAACGTGAATTTGTACGAAAGACTTCTGTTGAAATTGCTACCTGTATGAAATTTTCTTTGTGCGTTTGTGGAAATGATATGCATATATGTTTAAAATAGGCACAGTTGTAGATCATTTTTGTTGGATGTTCATGCTCTCTGGCAGCCTCTGTTCGTTTCTGTCTGGAAGATACATTTTTTACAATACTTTTATGAATGCTTCTACAATGATATAGAAAACGGTTTCTTTGTAACCAATTCCTGATTTGTCTTCTTCACAAACATTGTCCCGGTGTAGATATTCTAGATTGGTATGCACAAAGGAGAAAGAATAAAAGTGATTTTTTTTTTAGAAACGTGAGGTATGACCGTTTTATGATTCCTGGTAGTATTTCTCCTGCAAACAATAGTAGGCACATTCATGTGAGTCTGGGTAAAAAAAAAAGAGAGAGACACCACAAAATATGTGAATAAAAGAATAATGTACTATGAAGATATGTTACTAACAAAAGGTAAGAAAAGAAAAATGAAATGAAGTTATGAACAGTTCAATACAATCTTCAGTACTTACATGCCCCGCGTTTGTCAGTGAGAAAGGAGAAATGTGTTGCCAATCTCTAAATCAGAACGATAAGAGGAATAACCGTCGCCTGTAATTGCCGTCAGGGTCGGTAACCGAACAGCGTCAAAAGAGTTGGTTATTTTCTACACACTGACACACACACACACACACACACACACACACACACACACACACACACACACACACACACATATACATATATATATATATATATATATATGCATATATACATGTAGAGAGAGAGAGAGACGCGCCAGATGAATTATTGGTTTCCCCTATGTGGATAGGGTCGCAGGTTCGAATCCTGCCGAATGACACACATTTTCGTAACAAAAATGTATCGTAAATAATCAGGCCGGTAGAAATAAATATATAATACTCTTTGATTATAAACAGAATATCTACTTAAATACGAGTATCGATCAAAAATAATGTTCAAACAAATCCTTTCAAATTGCCGGTTGTTTATAACCAATTTCGTTAATCATCGTTAATTTTCGTAACATGTTTACATTTGTTGACAATACAATACATTTCAGAGCAGATATGGTTATTACGTTGAATCGAAAATTGTGTTATATAGGCTTGATTTGACTTCGTTTAGACTATTGGTCATTCGTGGTCGAGAGGTCTAAGACGCGCCAGATCAATTAGTGGCTTCTCCTATGTGGATAGAGGTCGCAGGTTATTATAAACAGAATATCTCCTTAAATACGAGTATCGATCAAAAATAATGTTCAAACAATTCAATTCATATATATTTTTTTCTAAACATATATATGTTTTAGAATTTTTGTCTTTATTTTCAACTGAAATTAAAGCGGAAATACGACGTTTAGAACGGCTCATGATTAAACATAATAGACATTCATTGTCTCTTATATTTAAGAGTATATGTTTAGAAAATTATTTGCTGCCTCGATACACTAAATATATATACATATATATATGTGTGTGTGTGTGTGTGTGTGTGTAATTTTTATCCAGTTATTAGTCAGAATCAAATTAGACCAATGCATAGTTGTATTAAAAAGTGCTCTATACATATATAATGTAGAGCCTTTTAAATATTTTCATTCAAAATTCAGCCGATTACACAAACTTGCTTTCAAACTTTCGGTAGCGTCAGGCGTTTTATATCAACTGATTCTCCAACTATTTTTTGAACGCATATCAGGAAATTTTAAAAAGTATACGGTCACCCGTGAAAAGAAAATACAGGTCATCATACGTACACAATTAAAAATCTTTTAATTATTTTAAAAATCCATTAGATAAATTATTTGTGTTAAGCTTTTCAAATTTCGATTAGTAAATGTAGACTTCATGCATTAATTTAACACCCTAGTGTTAACGATGAAGGAGGAAATTTAAAAATCTTTGAAACTTTATAAATTATTATAATCAAAAAATAATAAAAATGAAAACAAATCTTGTAAACATTCATTATTCATTGTTTTTTTCTTTTCAGACTATGATATCCTTAAATTATATTGTTTATAAAAGCAATTAAAAGTTTATCTAAATAAAAAATATCATAGTTTTATTGTATTTTTGGTTTCACAATTTCTAAAAATAATTATTTTAAAAATGGTTTGAATTATGAATAAGTCCTAAAATTTTCATCAAAATCCGACCATTATTTGATTTTTGCAAGAATTTTTAAATTAATGTGTCTTTCACCGGTAAAAAAAGTATCTTGCGTAATATTACGTTTGCCGATGTAAACCTTGTAAAAATTACGTCACTCACGGACAAAAAAAAAAACAAGATTTCCTACCTAAATTCTGAACGTGTTAGAAAGAATTAATTTTTTTAATACTTTGACCTATCCTCTTAATAATAACAATCATTCTGCCGATAAAACTTTGTTTTTATTTAGTTTGGGGCATTTTTTCTTCATATTATGCTGTTTTTTCAGCGAATTTTTGGGGGTACCTAAGAGTGTTTCTTGTACATAAGGAGAATGTATGCGTAGTTGATTTTTTTCTAAGACAGCTGTTTTCAGTCTATCAATAGTGATTGTGTCTGACTGATTACCTTTTTGTATTGCGAAGTATTTTTCCACTTCGTGTAAGTATTTGTATGGACCCTTATAATTTACATTTTTTTTTTTACTGCGTCTTCTCGTATAGAAACGTATTCACAATTATACGGATTTGTCGGTGTGTATGTATGTTTGCTTGAATTTCGAGCAGGTGTGAATTTTAACTGCGTCATCTCATTTTTTTTAATTTTGTATAAATACGATATCGGATCCAAGTTTATGTCATTTTCAAAATATTGAATAAGAAGACTGTATCAAAAACTATTTCAGCTGGTGTGCAGCCCAGACCTTCTTTAATAATGTTCCTTATAGAGAGGAGTATAAGGGTTTAATTATCAATCCAACTGATCAAATTTTTCTTCATGGCTAACGATATCTTGAGCTAACTGTGGATTTTTTTACACTAATCTATTAGCACGTGGATGTTATGCTATGGTTGTAATGTGTGTTGCTTCCAGCTGAATTCCTGAAAAAAATGATGATCGGAATTCTGTGCCACGATCAGTGGTGAGGACACTGGGTACTCCGAAAATAGAAATCCAACTTTTTTTTAAAACTGCGTTTGCGACTGAAATTGATGTGTTTTTCAGTGCAACTGCGGTAGGCCAACGTAAAAATCTGTCAATAATGGTTAGGTTAAAGGAATAACCTTGACAGCTCGATAAGAGACCCACTGTATCTAAGTGTAGTGTTTAAATTTTGCATCTGGGTTGCTGAAAGTACCTATTGGTTCTTTGGTTTGACGCTGTATTTTGTTGATCTGGCATTTTAGTCATGTTGATCCCCAATTTTTAATGTCTGATGCCATGTTTGGCTAAACAAAACGTTCACTTATCATTTTTACAGTGAATCACTTGCTTGAATGTTAAAGATTATGAAAATGTTGGAATATTTGTTTCCTCAGTGTGGGTGGGACGTGTGGTCTAAGGTTGGTTAATTCAGTGTCAAAATAAAGTGTTTTATTACCGAAAGAAACTGTAAATTGTTCTTATGTTAAAGAGGTATTTGATAACACTTATGTTAGAGTAGCGTCAGATTTCTATTCATCAGAAATTAAATCATGACTTAATGTCTCGTCGATAATCGCTATTATATCTGTGCGTTAACACTGTATCAGCCACAATATTTTATTGTTTTTTTAATATAATAAATATCTGTTGTGTACTGGGAAATAAAATCTAAATATCTAATTTCTTTAGGAGTGTATTTGTCTACATTACAGTTCATGGTAAGAGTGAGGGGCTTGTGATCTCGGAATATCACAAAGTTCCTACATTTGAGTATGTGTCTAAACGGTTTAATTGCTGATTATATATAACCAACAATTTTCTAAACAAGGTGCTATAGCCTGTTTGTGTCGTGGTCAATTTTGCTGAGAAGAAGGAAATAGGTTTTCTTACCGAATCGATTCCTTGTTTAATTACAGCTTCTATTGCCGAATTGGATGCGTGCATTTTCGTCATTGCTGATATGTGATAGTTTAATAAAGTTTTTAAGTGCTGATTTGGCCATATTGAAGGCATGAACTGCATCCTGTTGTAATGTTCTTGTTTCTTCTTTCTAACAGATTAGTCAAAGATATATGTATATTTAATAGATTAGGAGTGAAGCGGCTATAATAATTTATTAGTCCGGTAAATATTCTTAACTGTCAGAGGAAGTAGGTACGGAAATATTTTGTTGGGACGCCCGCGCCTATTCGGCTATAATGGACTATTCCATTACTGTGTAAAGTAATGGTGGCATCTACGTGTGTGTGTTTTTTTTTTGGGGGGGGGGGGGAGTTCATTCCCCTCCCATCATTTCATTTTTCATTAAATATTTTATAATATTGTACATGAATTACCTTGTACATTTATTTTATATTGTATATAAATACATTTTTATTGTCATGGGTTAATTTCCCCCACTTTTTAGGTGTCCCTTGTAAGTTTCTGGCATTGTTGTGTACGAAGGATTGGGAGTAGATTCATGGGTTCTTTTGGTGATTGTGCAAATTGTAACGAGTGAATGGGTCGTGATAGTGTTTAGCTAGGTATAGGATAGTTAAGCGAGGACCAACCTCTCCTCCTCCCCTTTTAGGCCTTGTGCCATAATTTTGTATTTTATACAAGAAATAAATAGAGTGTGCCGAGCAGCCGATCGACAAGTCAGTCGTAGACTTCCGGTGACGACCCGGAAGTACCCATTGCTCATACTACGCCTTACGACGGTTGAAACGATTAACCTTTATTCTTGAATTGGATACTAATAACCTTTGTAAATACTATTTTCACGGAATACAACAATTAACCTATTCCTGTTGTTGAGTTATTGATTCTTACTCACGACATAAAATATTTTCAATTGCTTCCATTTTTCCGGGTAAGGGTGAGATTCCATGTTTATCTATCAAGTGTCCAAGAAATTTAACTTGGGTGGCGCAGAAAGTGCACTCATCTAAGTTTATTTTTAGGCCAAATTTATATAGTCTCTAAAGGACTTGACATAACTGGTCATTGTTCGGTAGTACTTTGGCTAGCCATAAGGGTATCGTCAATATAAGCGTATACAAATGGTAATCCTCTCAGGACTTTTGGGGAAAGTACTTCGAAGACCAAATGGCATTCGGACAAACTCGTAAAGTCTGAACGGAGTTGTCACCGCTGTTTTGAGAATAGTGTTCGAAGTCATTATCAACACCGAGGTCGTTCAGCATCTAACGGCTCACGGGCTCCTCTCAGACAAACAGTATGGCTTCCGCTTCACCAGGTCTACTGCTGATATGCTAACCGAGTACATATATCAGGCACTCGACAGGAATGGTGAAGCCTGAACCGTTGCCTTGGATATCTCTAAAGCATTCGACAGAGTTTGGCATGCTGGCCTTCTATGCAAACTGCAGAGCTATGGTATAGCTGGACAATTGATTGAACTAATCCAGTCATGCCTCCCAGAGCTACCATACGAACGCGGGTGTCCCTCAAGGCTCTATCCTAGGTCCTACGCTCTTTCTGATCTACATTAATGATCTCTCTGATACCATAAGATCCCAAGTAGGTATGTACGCCGATGACACCACAGTTTATTCTCGCCTCGACCAAAAATCTGGTGTGGGCGACAAAGCTAACCTTGCAGCCGAGCTTGGAAAGGACCTCCAATCCGTAGTGTACTGGGGTAAGAAATGGCTCATAAATTTTAATGCTTCTAAAACGAAGCTACTATCAATTAATCATCATAGACAATCGCACCTACCTCCTATTAGCATGGACCAGACTTGCCTCCCAGAGAGTAAAACACTACGCCTCCTTGGTCTCACACTTTCAGCGGACCTCAAGTGGAATGACTCTATCGAATCCATTGCTAAATCCGCTGCTATGAAAGTCGGTTCTCTGTACAGGGTCCGGAGGTTTTTTCCGTCTGAATCTATTTGCACATTTATAAATCTACCATCCGCCCGTGCATTGAATACTATTGCCATATCTGGTCAGGTGCCCCTGCTATTCTCCTTGGACTTCTAGACAAGGTACAGCGGAGGGTCTGCAATGGGATCGATACCGACTTAGCAGACCGCCTGCAGTCTCTCTCTCACCGGCGCGACGTGGCTTTCTTGTGTCTCTTCTATAAATAATTTCACGGCTTCTGCTCCAATGAAATTAGATCACTGCTACCGCCTAGATACGAATTTGCACGAGAAACTAGATTAACAACTAGATCCCACCCTTTTACAGTGAAACCGATAAAATGCAACCGCAACTTCTACTCCAACAGTTTTTTTTCTCGCACTTCCTGACTGTGGAATTCCCTTCCACATGATTGCTTCCCCGACGGCTACAATCTCCAGGAGTTTAAATGTAAGGTCAATAGACACATCCTAATACACTAACTCGCTCCTATTCTTTCAAACACTCTTCCCACCCACCCAACTATCTATCACCCCCTTCTGGCATTTCTTATATCTAACCACTCTTCCTATTTACCTCCCCCTATGTAGCCCCAAGCGCAATAGTGGCAGTGGAATGCCTTGCTTGTGGTGAAATGATTTTTAAAAAATCTTCTACCGCTACCGGGATCTAAAAAATAAGGTTTCGCTAGATCGATCTTGGAGAATATACGTGATCCGCCTGACCCGAGCGTGAAACAATGTACATGTGGAACGGGATAACGATCAGGGACTGTTGCTGCATTTAACATATGAAAGTCCACACAAGATCGAAATCCTTTACACTCCGCTGTTAGAATGAGGTGTAAAGATGATGTGCAAGGGTTTCAGATGGGGGAATTATCCCTTCCCGTTAAATTCGTTTTTGGCGAAAAAAATGTATATATGTGCAGATGTAGCAGGCATGAAAATACTAGCTGTCCAATCAGTAGTCTTTATTCTGTGTTTTTTGCCATGCTTGATGTTATCCGAATCTTTGAAGGATGTCGTAATTTTTTTTTTAAATGTGTCTAAGATATCAAGGAATTCTCTACCATGTCAGGTTGTTACACTGATGCCAGTAGAATTGTATCATTTGCAGATTCCTCTAATACAGATATTGGTTATGGTGTCCAAAAAGAATCTGTGCCTGATGTTCAATGGAAAGTTGAAATGAGCCAAAAGCTCTACCCCAAGAATGGATATTTGCACGTCAGCTTATAGAAAATCTACTTAAAAAATCTCGGCGCATACCAATGTTTAGCGTTAAATCTGTAGTGCTATTCGTATCAATGCGCGTACCACTTGCATCTAGTAGTGTGAAGAGACTAGGATTGTGTTTACGTCCAGCTGCTAGTGTTATTATATTAACTGCTGTTCCAGTATTCACTAGGAATTTGTAGCAGTTATTTTGGACAAATACGTAAAATAATGGGATGTGCGTCGTGGTGCAGTGGATATCGGCTCGAAACAAGAAATCGGGTAGCCAAGTTCGAATTCCTAGTTGAATTCCTTGCATTCATTTACGCGCAAATACCCTTGGGAAAGGTATTAGTCCGTCTCTTCCTTTCAGTTATGGGTTACATAACATGACAGATTGGGTTCTATTTGCTTTTGCTGACAACCAGTCTACCGCAGAAAGCAATGGCAACCTACTGCGGGATAATCTTCAGCCCAGTTTTTTGAGACATGATCGCCCAAACCATGTATCCCGTATGGCACTTAACTGACTGACTGAATATAATAGATGGAAACATAATTAAAAATTCTACTGGGCATAAAGTGGGGGATCGGTTTTCTATTGTTAGGAAGTAATAAACTGATCCCCCACTAATTATACTTAATATAATAATGTAATATAATCTATCTCTTCTCCCTCCAGGTATGAGTTAAATGGCAGGACAGATTGGGTTCAATAGCCTTCGGCCGGCAACCAGTCTACTGCAGAAAGCAATGGCAACCTACTGCGGGATAATATTCTGCCCAGTCAGTCATGTCTCGAAAGAGACATGATCGCCTAAAAGCGTGTATACCGTATGGCACTTAACTGACTGAGTGAATATAATAGTTGGAAACATAATTAAAAATTCTACTGGGCATATAGTGGGGGGATCGGTTTTCTATTGTTATGTAGTAATAAACTTATCCCCACTAATTATGCTTAATATAATAATGTAATATAATCTATGTCTTCTTCCAGTTATTAGTTAAATAACAGGACAGATTGGGTTCTATAGCCTTGGATGGCAACCAGTCTACCGCAGAAAGTAATAGCAACCTACTGCGGAATAATCTTCTGCCCAGTCAGTCATGTCTCTTTCGAGACATGATCGCCCAAGCATGTATCACTTAACTGACTGACTGAATATAATAGTTAGGAATATAATTAAAATTTGTACTGGCCATAAAGTGGGTGATCAGTTTTATATTGCTATGAAGTAATAAATTGATCCCCCAATAATACTTAATATAATAATGTAATATAATCTATCTCTTCTCTCTCCAGGACAGATTGGGTTCTATAGCCTTGGCCGGCAACTAGTCTACCGCAGAAAGTAATAGCAACCTACTGCGGAATAATCTTCTGCCCAGTCAGTCATGTCTCTTTCGAGACATGATCGCCCAAAGCGTGTATCACGTATGGCAGTTGGGTAGGATCGCGTCCACGTCAGGTATTTCTGTATCCCCGTTGTTGTTGCTTTAGAAGCAGCTGCATTTGTTGGATTTGCTTTTAAAAATCTTCGAGTGCCTTATCGATATGCTTTTGTTTAGCATTGCAGTCATTTTTTGTTTGAAAGTCAGTGCGTTATGTTTTTAATCAAACGACACAAACATTTTGTTAGCAATATCTGCCAATTTTTACAGTCTATTGTCTGTCGTGGGCGTTATTATTTGTACCATCGTGGTTGGAAATTTGTCCAACCATTGAAGACACAGGATGGATTCCGACAGGATGGATTCTCTCTGGGGTGACTTTTTATGTGCATGAGGTGTTGTGAGGTTGTTCTATCACAAATACTTATGTTGTTAAATAGTTTCCTCATCATTTGTTAGTCTGAGAGACCTGTCCTTTTAATGATGGTTGTTTTAACGACGTTATAAGGGTCGGTGTCGGAGACATCTTCCAATAGGTCGGCAACATCGTCGACAATATCAGGAGGTAAGGCTTGGACAACACTGGCAAATGTTATTTTCTGCGATCGTATTTCTCTGGTAGTGAAAATGGCCTAGAGTTGGAGGAACCAATTTTTTTGTGTTGGTGGCATTATATGGTGATAGATGGAGGGCCGAGGAATTAATCTCCAAAGGTGATTCCAAAAGTTCTTCGTGTGAACTCATTTAGTTGCTGCGGTTACCAAGTATTTCCGGAAGAAGTTGCTATTGCCCGAAACGTCGAGTTCACCACTTGTTGCGAAAGCGAAGAATTGGTAACCTGGAAGACAGAACTGCAGCTGCTGTCGTTGCTGCTGTGGAGGTTAATTGCTTCTTCGCCCTAGAAAACATGAATTCAAAGAAAAAATACGTCGAATTTTGGGTAAATAAATGCATGATTTATTTACTTATGTACAAAAACATCAAACTAGTCGCCGTTGCTGTTGTGAATGCAACGAAGTGGGAGAGGAAGCAAGGGAGAGAAAGATAAGGCGAAAGAATGATGGTTGTTGTCGGCTGATTTTCTGTGTCGACGGCGGCGTCGGTCAGTGAGGGTAGGGGAGCGCGTTGTTCGACCCTGAAACTCTGTCTGTCTGTCTGTCTGTCTGTCTCTCTCTCTCTCTCTCTCTCTCTGTCCGGTCGAGAAACGTCAATTAACTAGTCAACTCGAATCACATGGTTGGATCCGACTGCAAACTTATTTAGCTAAGAAATATGACCCAGGTCATAAAGTTCCGTTTGTTGTTTTCTGTCTACTCGGAATCTATAATTACTGTTTTTCGCACTGGTTCGCAAAATTTGCCTCAGTCTTTTTTTTTTCTTCAAAATTTGTTTTTAATCGGAAGATATGCGTCAATCCGAATGCGCAGAAACTCAAATCTGTTATTCTGCTTTGGTCGTAGAGTAGCCAACATCAGGTTTATATAGGGGTGAGTAAGCAATACGACAGTTCATGCCGATTTCAAAGTTATGGTGTAGTCATTCATCAGGTCTGGGTTTCTTCGTTCAGACAGAAAAACTCAGCCTTCATATATATATATATATATCTATATATATATCCGAGTGAGAACAGAACGAAGAAAGAATTTTTTTTCACCGTCCAAAAAGTGCTCGATATATGATGTATAGAGCTGTGAACATTTATTATAAATTATGTTTTAGAACATGTACATAATTTTTTCTATATATGTCCTCTCCTCTACAATCATATGTTTGTTTCAACGTTGGGTGTCCAATGTTTCGTTGCTCGGGTGTAATGAAAGCTTTCAAACTAATCCAGATAAACAGACGCACACACACAAACATCTTGCCTCATATATATATATATATATATATATATATATATATTGTGTATATTTTGGCAGCATTTTTTCATTAATGCAGGTTTCATTGAATAATATAGACAAGTTTTGTCTATTAATTTTGTGTAGGATCCGTTCATACCGTCTGATATACTTGATGGTGATGTCGTTAAAAGACAACAAAAAATCACAGTATTTGTTGAATTTTTTATCAGGTCTAAGCTTTCGGCTCACATAAGCCATTATCAAAGAGTAAATAATAACACACAGTAAACATAGAACATTTAAGCTATTAACAATAAAGATAATTGAATTGAAAATATAAGTCCATCCCTACCGTGGCGGATGGCCGAAGACAGTGACAAAATAGTGGTGTTGTGGTCCCTGGTCTGATTACAGACATTTGAGTACGTTGTTGGAAATATCGAAATTGATTGTATTCAAACCAGGTTTAAACTGTTTAATGTAGAGTGCTTCGAGGATTTTTAGTTTCTGCTTATTATTTTCTTGTTTGAGTATGTACGTGTTATCAACAAGCGTTTGTCTCAGAAGTGTGCGTTGATAACCGTGTTGTTCTAAATGACGGAATATATTTGAATTTTTATTTAAGTGCAACGTCAGACGCCGTGAGAGCGAATTTGTGGTGTGGCCGATGTAGATATTATTAAGGTTGTTAGAGATACATTCTCTAAATGGACATATGAATTTATATACTACATTGGTCTTCTGCAAATCACTAACGGTGGGGGAAGAGTCGTTGCGGACAAATGAATTAGATGTAGTGGATTTAGTGTAATATATAATGAACTTAATTCTTTTGTTAGAGTCTGTCGGAGAAATATTAGTATTTATGAGTTTTTTTAGGATGTTTTCATCTAGTTGGTAGTTGGAGTGCATCTGGCTACGGTATAAGAGAGTGATATGTTTAGGATTGGTTGGGTTAGTATCATGTGTTGTTTTTTCCATGTTAAGCTTTTTAAGAAAGTAATGTATTTGTTCATCAACTATGTAGTTGGGAAAATTATTATTGATGAGTGTCTGTTTTATGTTTTTTAGTTCACTGTAGAAGATCTGATTTGTAGATGAATTGACTTTTGCACGGTATAATAGATTTTTTATGATGGCTATTTTGTAATAGTGGGGGCATTCACTAATATAATTGAGTGTGGAGGGATTTTTATTAGTAGGTTTTTGATACGGTGAGATAGTAAATTTATTGTTGTCAGTGTTAATTAATATATCAAGAAAAGGAATTTTGTTATCTTTGCTAAGTTCATAAGTAAATTTTAAAACTGAGTTATTAACATGGAAAAACAACACATGATACTAACCCAACCAATCCTAAACATATCACTCTCTTATACCGTAGCCAGATGCACTCCAACTACCAACTAGATGAAAACATCCTAAAAAAACTCATAAATACTAATATTTCTCCGACAGACTCTAACAAAAGAATTAAGTTCATTATATATTACACTAAATCCACTACATCTAATTCATTTGTCCGCAACGACTCTTCCCCCACCGTTAGTGATTTGCAGAAGACCAATGTAGTATATAAATTCATATGTCCATTTAGAGAATGTATCTCTAACAACCTTAATAATATCTACATCGGCCACACCACAAATTCGCTCTCACGGCGTCTGACGTTGCACTTAAATAAAAATTCAAATATATTCCGTCATTTAGAACAACACGGTTATCAACGCACACTTCTGAGACAAACGCTTGTTGATAACACGTACATACTCAAACAAGAAAATAATAAGCAGAAACTAAAAATCCTCGAAGCACTCTACATTAAACAGTTTAAACCTGGTTTGAATACAATCAATTTCGATATTTCCAACAACGTACTCAAATGTCTGTAATCAGACCAGGGACCACAACACCACTATTTTGTCACTGTCTTCGGCCATCCGCCACGGTAGGGATGGACTTATATTTTCAATTCAATTATCTTTATTGTTAATAGCTTAAATGTTCTATGTTTACTGTGTGTTATTATTTACTCTTTGATAATGGCTTATGTGAGCCGAAAGCTTAGACCTGATAAAAAATTCAACAAATACTGTGATTTTTTGTTGTCTTTTAACGACATCACCATCAAGTATATCAGACGGTATGAACGGATCCTACACAAAATTAATAGACAAAACTTGTCTATATTATTCAATGAAACCTGCATTAATATATATATATATATATATATTGAGTTTCGATCCCGACCAGAAGCAAGTGGATGCGTCTAACCACACTGATGAGCTGTGATACAGCGAAACAGGCTTGTATGTGGATGACTAATATATATATACTAGCAGTATAGCCCGGCGTTTCTCGGGTGTAATGAAAGCTTTAAAACTAATCCATGGTCCTGGAGCTCAGATTCTTTGGGCGTTGGCACGAAAGACTAAAAAGCAATAGTTGTTTCCTGTTAAAGTGAAACCGTAGACAGAAAGAAAAATGAATGGATGTAAGTCAAATTTTCATTTCCTGGTATCGATATCAAAATAAGTTTTTTTTTCGTCGTAAACTGAATTTTGATGACTAAATAAGTCCTCTGAGTAAATAGTATCATGGCTGAGACTAAGAATTACAATTATACCTACTTAGAGCCAAACCCGAAGCAAAAACTAAAATAAAAGGGCTGAAAAAATACAGACATACAGCCAGATAAACAGACACACACACACAAACATCTTGTTTTATATATATATATATATATATATATATATATATATAAACATATATATATATATATATATAATCGATTTTCATCACTATTGTAAGAACTACAACATTGAAACTTCTGAATATCGTTTCTTATGTCTTTGTCTATGAGTGTATCAAATTTGATTAAAATCGGACCACTCCTTCTATGACTCGATTCTTTCGATTTTCGATATTTATCGGGGGTACCTCGACACAAAACCTAGCTAAGAACACTCGCTGACGCTTATAGAACAACTGTGTAAGTTTTCAAGAAAATCGGTTCAGTCGTTTCGGAGTCTATAGGTAACGGACACATACACACAGACAGACACACGCACACACATAGACACACACGCAAAGTTCCATTTATAAATAAGTTTTGATAAATGTGTGTGTGTGTGTGTGTGTGTGTGTGTGTGTGTGTGTGTGTGTGTGTGTGTGTGTGTGTGTGTGCAGATATGTAAGACACGAAGGAATATGTAGGATTTTCAGTTGTCCGGGTTTTTTATATTAAAAATCCGAATGTTCGAATTACGAACAACAATAGAAGAAAACTTGGTTATTCTTGTTAAATAAGTCATTTTGTATTTTACAAGTATATCTACATGAATTCAACGGAGTCAAAAATAGTAAAAAATAGTCTTTTCTTAAAGTTTTTGCGTAGTTGGTACACATAAAAACTAGTTTAGAAATGTTAGTTAAATGGATAGTCCCCGAAAAGTCTTTGAGAAAAGACTTTAAATTCTCTGGTTCACAGTCAAGGGTGTCATTGAAAAAAGACTTGTTCGTGGAAATCCACTGACATTTTAATTATTATTGCTGGAGGTGGTTCCTTTGAAGTCGCCGACTGGCCGTCTACGTGTTGCTAGAGTTAATTCGTCTCAAGTTGCCAACATATGTTCCTATCAGCACGCGCTGGATAAGTGGAGCGCATCTTCTTTTGTGTTCAGCTCCGAGACAGTCACATCTCTGTTCTTTTAAAGTCTAAAATTGGGATCTTATGATAAACTTTTCGCAAATTTGGTCTCAGCTAATATCGTTTCTGTTTTCTGCGTTTAATTAAAAATGGTGATGTTAATTTCAAGGCACTTTGTTTTAAACAGTTTTTGTAATATTGTCTGTTATTAGGGAGAAAATAATGTTTGGGTGTGTTTTCGTATCGTATGCATGTGGGTACGTAATTTTGTTAGGAATAGGGTTTATTTTCTATAAGTCCACTTGGCAATTTACACATTGGTTACTGGGGTTACGTTAGGAATTAATATGGACGCAAAATTTGGCATATTAGGAGATAGTTTTTATTTTGAGGACTCTAGAAGTTATGCCTGGATTCGTAATCGGAGGCCACAATTTAAACAACCTAAGATACGCAGATGATACAGTGCTGATAGCAGACACGGAAAAGGAACTACAAGAGCTCCTACAGAAGGTAGCAGAAGAAAGTAACAAGAAAGGACTAGAAATAAACTGCACGAAAACCGAATGTATGGTCATCAGTAAAAAAGGCAACCCAAAATCCCAAATACAGGTCGGGGATATCAGAATCAAGCAGGTACAAAAATTTAAATACCTGGGAAGTGTTATAACAGAAGACGGAAAGTGTGACACAGAGAGCCGAAGGCGAATTGGCATGGCAAAGGAAGCATTCCAGAAGTTGAGTAACGTATTAAGAAACAGGACAATTTCGCTAGAAACTAGGAAGAGAGTACTGGATTGATACGTGCTGTCCGTCCTTCAATATGGCAGTGAATGCTGGGTAATACCATCAAAGCAACTGAAATGTGGTTCTACAGAAGGATGCCGCGAATATCATGGATCGAGCATGTGAGCAATGATGAGGTCTTGGAAATGATGGAAACAAAAAGGAAATTAATACTGAGCATCACAAAGAGAGAAGTGAAGTTCCTGGGACAATGAGGAAGGAGGGCTTGGAGAATCTGATGCTAACAGGCCAGATAGAGGGAAAAAGAGACAGGGGAAAGCAACAGAGAACATATTTGAAGGACCTAATCAGGTGGATGACGGAACGAGGATTGCATGGTGTAATAGAAGGCGTGCTCGGAGCCACCAGGGATAGGGAAACGTAGAAGGCCATGATCGCCTACGTCCTGAAGGGACAAAGCACATAGAAGAAGAATATCTGTTATATAATTTGTATTAACACACATATGTACATGAAATCTAAACAGTCAAAAAAATGTAAAATAGTCTTTACTTGACTTTAAATTTTTGGATAGTTGGTCCACAAAATAATCTGTGGTTTAGAAGACTTTTATTAGTTGGTCCATACTAAAACCTGCAATTGAGAAAGGGTTTTGATCATTAGCAAAGGTTAATTGATCGGCTCTTGTTTTCGTTTTAAATCTCTTAATTTAATTTAATTTTTTTCAGAATGTTCCGAAGGAAGAAAAAAGCTATGTTTTCTCTTGTGTCCGAACGGCTTGGTGTCTTGCTGCTGTTTAAAGTGAATGTCTGCGGGGTTTTATAAGAACTTATAAGAAGGCTCGGGACAAATCGGAAATTAGTTTTCTCTGCTTGTTCAAATATTTTATAATCAGTTGAAGAAAACTGAATGCATGGTCATCAGCAAAAGGTGCAACCCAAAATGCCAAATACAAGTGAGGGATACCAGAATCAAACAAGTACAAAAATTTAAATACCTAGGAAGTGTTCTAACAGGAGAAGGAAAGTGCGACACAGAGATCCGAAGGCGAACTGGCATGGCAAAGACGCGTTCCAGAAGCTGAGTAAAGTACTAAAACACAGGAAAACTTCACTAGAAACAAAGAAAAGAGTGCTGGATTGCTATGTGATGTCAGTTCTTCAATACGGCATTGAATGCTGGATAATACCATCGAAAATGAGGACAAAACTTGAAGCAGCGGAAATGTGATTCTACAGAAGGATGCTGCTGATATCGTGGACTGAGCATGCAAGCAACGATGAGGTGTTAGAAAGAATGGTAACAAAAAGGAAATTAATAGTGAGAGAGACACTTTTATTCAAACGTGTGTATTTGGCAGGGAAATCTTTTTTGTACGTTTAGAAATAATGTTTGTAACTAGGAAGAAAATAAAGCCTGGATGTGTTTAAATATAGTATATATGTGAGGATGTAAACTGTATTATAAATAGGTTTCTTTTTCTTTTGCTTTTTTCAATATGACACATTCTTTTAAAGGAACCTTTTTGTGACGAAAAAAGAATGTGTTTCGTGATTTTTAAAGTCATATATGAATTATGCAGAACCAAATGTTTATTTGAAAATTTACGCAGTAATAGCATAGAAGTTTTGTCAATAAACGTTATCATATATATATATATATATAATGACAAACTAATAACTATACTCGTGGCGAAAAACACGCCGCGGATCTACGTGGAAGGAAAAATGGTTATCAAAAAAGAAGGAGCTAAGCACATGAACACCAGTCAAAAGGGTTCGGACCGAGTCAGCACGTAACCCAACGGTTTTTTTGGCTCACTAGGTATACTTTACACACACACACGCACACACACACACACACACATATATATATATGTGTGTGTGTGTGTGTATGTGTGTGTGTGTGTGTGTGGTACGCCTGAAAATTGCGTTGCACATGAAACTCTAAGTCATGCTACTAGTGAGTAAAAAATGCATATTTATTAATATGTAGTAGATAGACTAAACTATCGCCCGGTTCACACTCCACCCACGTCTATTGAACAGGTGTAGAGGCTCATCACTTGTTCCCTGTTTAGGATGTGGTTTCCGGTTTTCTCTTTTCCAATCTTTTCACTTTCACGTAGCCCTCTGCACATCAGTGGCGTTACCGTCTTGCTCGGGGTGATATGATTAAAAAAAAATATCAATTTACAAGAACTCTTAAGAAAAATTCTGGTCAAAAGCACTAAAATGCTATATAAATCACATTACGGGAAACATCTCGCTCTTAGAGAGTCCCTGCATATTAAACATGGCGAATCTCAGCTGCACTCAACACCGAAGGCTCAAAATAAACGCTAAGAAAAACAACAACAAAAAAAAAACGCTCTTATTCAAAACTACACAAAAATAAAATATAACTTAAACAGTCAAAACATGAGGAAAAAATAACAACACATAAAACAAAACCTCCTTGAAAATGATCAGAGAGTTGGTCGAAAGCGCTTGGGACAATGAAAATTATTGAATATATCTGTACTCCTTTACTCCTACAAAACGGAATAAGGTAAGGGTGCAAGAAAAACTTAATAAAAGCTTTTAAATCATCCTTGTCTGCCGTATTTAATGAAAATTGTTTGAGAGAAAGTTTGTTATTCTAAAAGACATTAATAAAATATATACATACAAAATATTTCCTCCCAGTAAGATGAATGCTTTTTGCTTCGTCTATTTTAGTCCCATTTTTTTTTTATTTTGCTTTTCATCTTCTTCTATATGCCGTGTCCCTTCAGGACGTAGGCGATCATGGCCTTCCACATCTTCCTATTCCTAGTAGCTCTTAACACGCTTTACCCCGCCAAACCCCTCTTTGCCATTCATTTGCTTGAGCCAATTAAGTATCTTACGCGTTGCTGTCTCCTGTCTCTCCTCCCCTCTAGTTAACCTGTGAGTAGCAGAATCTCTAAGCCCTCCTTCCTTATTACATGTCCCAAGAATTTCAGCCATCTTTTCCTCATTTTAAGTACTATGTCCTTTTGGAAAGTATGTATTTCCAAAAACCCTCTTTGCTCACATAATGGGTCCATGGTATACTCAGCATCCTTCTGTAGAACCACAACTCAGTTGCTTCAAGTCTTTCTTCATCTTTGATGAGTGTTCAGTATTCACGGCCATATTGAAGGACAGACATCTCATAACAATCCAGTACTCTCTTCTTTGTTTCCAACAAATTTTCCTGTCGCTTAATACTCTAATCAGCTTCTGGAATGCATCCTTGTGCTTTTGAATATCAGGAATATAAATGTATAAAAACTGCTGTGACACAAAGTGAGGGGTCAGTTTATGTATTGATTGTAATATGGAATTGATCCCCTATTTTATATCCAGTATGCTTCTGTAGAACCACATTTCGGTTGTTTCAAGTCTTCCCCTCATCTTTGATGAGATTGTCCAGCATACACTGCCATATTGAAGGACAGACATCACATAACAATCCAGTACTCTCTTCTTTGTTCCCAGTGAAATTTTTCTGTCTCTCAATTCTCTGCTCAGCTTCTGGAATGCATCTTTGGCCATGCCATTTCGTCTTCAGATCTCAGCGTCGCACTTTACGTCCACTATTAGAATACTTCCCAGGTATTTAAATTTCTGTTCTGCTTGATTTTAGTATCCCCTGCCTGTAGTTGGCATTTTGAGCTCCTCTTTTTACTGATTCATTTTTCTTGCAGTTTATTTGTAATCCTATCTTTGTAGTTTCTTTGCCGTGTCTGCTATCAGCACTGTATCATCTGTATATCTTGCATTGTTCATATTTGGCCGCCAATGACAAAAAAATGACTCTCAGAATTGTCTCACTGTAGAAGTTGAAGAGTTCTTGTGAGAAGTCACATCCTTGTCTTTCACTCCTTGTATATCTGCTGAACTTGTTTCCTGTCCGTATGCAGACGGTTTGCTGACAGTACAAGTCCTTGATTATTCTAATAATCACTGACCAAATTTCTAAGAAAAATTCAATATCTACCTCTATATTCTGATAACTTATCACAAGTTTTGGAAAGTGACTAATGGAAAATGATTCCATTGCCATTTTCTAATTCTTCCACACAGTATAAGTTAAATAGATCTGGTGAGAAAACATCACTTTGTCTTACTTCCCTTTCAATCTTTGCATATGCCATGAACTCGACTACATGCAGGTAGTTTCCCTGCTACTTCTTCTTCTTCTATGTGCCCTGTCCCTTCAGGACGTAGGCGAGCATGGCTTTCCACGTCTCCCTATCCCTGGTAGCTCTGAGCATGCCTTCTTTTGTTACACCGTGCAATCCTTGTTCCGTCATCCACCTGATTAGGTCCTTCATATATGCTATCCGTTGCTTTCTCCTGTCTCTTTTTCCCTCTATCTGGCCTGTTAGTATCAGATTCTCCAAGCCCTCCTTCCTCATTGAATGTCCCATATCAATTTCTTGTGGTGCTGTATATATCGACTCAGTACCTTGATTATTCTAATAATCACTGACCAAATGTCTAAGAAAAATTGAATATCTACCTCTATATTCTGGTAATTTATCACAAGTTTTGGAAAGTGACTAATGGAAAATGATTCCATTGTCATTTTTCTTGTATTTTTTCGATGTCGTTGAAATAAAGGATGTGTGTCAAAATGGCCGTTTCTTGGAGCATTTCTGTTTGTCTTTCCTCTGTTGATTATTCCACACACTTCTTGCTTCATGCTTTCCAGTCAACTTTAATTTGTCCAAATTTAAATGTAACGTCAATCGCTATTCACTGTTCTCCTGATTTCTCTTTTCTTTTCCTGCTCATTAGGAATGCTATTGTCCATAATTCTTTCACGCTTTGCAACCCCTCGAGTTTTAGCGGCTTTTTTACCTTGCACGAGGTGATACCGGTTAAAAATATATCAGTCAGTTACTTAAGTGTCAGACGTGATACACGCTTTGGCGATCATGTCTCGAACGAGATATAGAATATTATCCCGCAGTAGGTTACCATTGCTTTCTACGGTAAACTGGTTGCTAGCCAAGGCTATAGAACCCAATCTGTCCTATTATTTAACAAATAACTGGAGGGAAAAGACGGATTAATACCTTTCCCAAGGGTATATGAGCGTAAATGAATGCAAGGAATTCAACTGGAATTCGAACTCGGCTCCCCGATTTCTCGTTTCGAGCCGATATCCACTGCACCACAACGCACATAAAAGTGTATATATGTTCAGAATAAAATCTTGAAGATTTCTTCAGTTGCCTTAAATACAATCTATCATCGAGAAAGAGAAAGAGAGAGAGACAGTGAGAGTGTGGGTAAACGAACTGAGAAGACAGTGTAATAAGGCATTTAAATAGCCTAATATTGCGATTAAATGTTTTAAATTTGGTGTTGCCGGTGTCTAGTAAGAATAAAATAATGAGTACGATATTATTGCAAAGAAAATTGAATCTTTATATATTTTTTGCGTTTTTATACATTACAGTAGGCTCCTGGGTTGACTTTCGTAAACAAAAGATTTAACTAAAATTGTTTTTATATTATTAATTAGGTGAAACTTTGTTTTTTTTATTTAGAGGATTTTTTTCTTATGCTTTAGTTACACTAATTAGAGAAATAATGTAATGAGTCCACATAAAGTAAGATATAAAAATAAAATAGATAAAAAATTAGTATATATATATATATATATATATACTAGCAGTATAGCCCGGCGTTGCTCGGGTGTAATGAAAGCTTTAATACTAATCCATGGTCCTGAGCTCAAACTTTTGGACGTTGGCAGGAAAGACTAAAAAGCAATAGTTGTTTCCAGTTAAAGCGAAACCGTAGACTGAAAGAAAAATGAATGAATGTAAGTCAAATTTTGATTTTCTGGTATCGATATCAAATAAGTTTTTTTCGTCGTAAACTGAATTTTGAAGGCTAAATAAGTCCTCTGAGTAAATGGTATCATGGCTGAGACTAAGAACTACAATTATACCTACTTAGAGCCAAACCCGAAGCAAAAGCTAAAATAAAAGGGCTGAAAAAATACAGACATACAGGCAGATAAACAGACACACACACACACAAACATCTTGCCTTTATATATATATATATATATATATATATATTATCGATTTTCAGCACTATTGTAAGAACTGCAACATTGAAACTTCTGAATATGGTTTCTTATGTCATTGTCTATGAGTGTATCAAATTTGATTAAAATCGGACCACTCCTTCTATGACCCGATTTTTTCGATTATCGAATTTCGATATTTATCGGGGGTAACTCGACACAAAACCTAGCTAAGAACACTCGCAGACGCTTATAGTACAACTGTGTAAATTTTCAAGAAAATCTGTTCAGTCGTTTCGGAGTCTATAGGTAACGGACACACACACAGACAGACACATACACACACATACACACACAAAATTCCATTTATAAATAAGTTTAGATATTACCTCTTTCTCTCTCACTTTCTAGATATATAGATATAGACATATATCTCTCTATATATAGATATATCTGTCTATATATAGATATCTCTCTCCCTCTCTCTCTCTATATATATATATAAAGATATATCTCTCAATATATAGATATAGATTTCTCTCTCTCTTTATATATATATATATAGTGTATTGTCATCCGCAGACAGATCTGTTTCGCTGTATCACAGCTCATCAGTACGGTTATACTCCGATTACTTTCCAACCCAGGATTGAAACCCGACCGAATTGGCGTCAGTCGGCGATTCTACCTCTAGACTATGGGCGTTCGGTGGGAGAAAGCATACTTTTTAGCGCTTATATTATCATTATACGCGCCCAATAGCTAGCGTGCTCTATATATATCCATATCCATATATATATATATATATATATATATATCCATATATATATATATATATATATCCATATCCATATCCATATATATATATATATATATATATATATATCCATATCCATATATATATATATATATATATATATATATATATCCATATATATATATATATATATATATGCCAGTGAGAAGACAGCCCTCAAATAAAAAGTGGAAGAAGAAGGGAAGACTGAATCTTATCGAAAATGTCCAAAGTTTATGGGACCAGAGCCTCCATATTTGAGACTGAAAAATATCAAAATTCAGGGAGGCTCCACACATTCTCCTTTTTAAAAAAAAAACGAAAAAGAAAAAAACACCGTGAAATAAAATAATTTTGGCCAATGAAAATATTGACACAGAAAGATTTTTGATGTGGCTATATAGGATCCTCGTCAAAAGGATATAAGCTGACACCTCTGAACTAGAAGCAGTGTGATGTCAGGGAGACTTCAGGAGAGGAGGAAACAAAAGAACGCTACCGTGATGGGTGAAGAAGCATTTAAGAGCCCATCTGCTAATGATACTGCTTCCCTGCTTGGTAGCAAAAAACACAGTAGATTGACACTGACCTAATTTAGTTACTACTACATCTATCATGGTCTGACAAAAAAAAACTAACACGTCTGGATTTTCTCCAATTACGCTAATAATATCAGCCTTTTAAGTTTGACACGGAATATAAAATGAGTCATTATCAATTTCAAATATCAATAAAATATATTAGATTATTTACCGTATGCACTTTGCTGAATTTGGTTTTATTACTGTTTGGGATCACCCCTTTTTACTCATAAAAATGGACTCGCCTAATGTGTACATATAATCCTGCCTATACATAGTACGGAGGGGAACAGCAGTTGTAAGGCAGTTATAAAGAATTATTGTCGATGAGAGTTAGTAAGGAGTCAGTTGGTCAGTAAAGATATAGACTCATTACCCGGACATACTTCTTCACTACAAGACTGTAAATATTGTTTCTACTAATAGTATTCCTGAATTGACTAACCCGTATTCCAGTTTGTATATTTTTGTTCAATATAACTTACATTTTTTATCTCCATATCAGCTTTTGTTATTTATTATTTTGTGTGGTTTCTCAACAAGAATCCACAACAATTAGAATAAACCAGCCACGCTCTACCAATTATTAGGTTTATAGCCATATGTGCCATTATAGATCATTATAAAATTTAAACTAATATTTATTTCATTTTAATTTCAGTTGCTTCATTTACACTAGTAGCATTATACTTCTTCTATGTGCCGTGTCCTTTCAGGACGTAGACGAACATGGCCCTTCACATTTCCCTATCCTTTGTAACTCTTAACAGCCCTTCTGTTATTCTTCTCAAACCCTGCTCCGCTAAACATCTACTCAAATCAGTCAAGTTGCTATCCCTTGTCTCTCCTTCCCTCTACCGTCCTGTGACCATCAGATTCTCCAAGCCCTTCTTCCTCACTACATGTCCCAGAAACTTCAGCTGTCTTTTTCTGATGTTAAGTATCAGATTCTTTGTCGTGTCAATCCTCTCCAAAACCTCATTGTAGAACAGATGTTTTGTCCATGACATCCTGAGGATCCTTCTGTATAACCATATTGCGGCTGCTTCAAATCTTTCCTTCCTCATTGATGAGATTTTCCAGTATTTGCTGCTATAAGTCCGGTACTCTGTTCTTTGATTAAAGCGAAGTCTGCCTGCCTCTCAATACTCTATTCAGGTTCTGGAATGCATCCTTGGCCATCCAAATACTCCTTTGGTTCTCAGTTTCGGACTTTCCGTATTCTTCCCAGGTATTTAAATTTCTGCACCTGCTTAGTTTTAATCTCCCCTACTTATAATTAGCATTTTGGTCTCCTCTTTTTACTGATTACCATGCATTCAGTTTTCTTGCAGTTCATATGTAGCCCTTTCTTTCCACTTCCTGTGGGAGGTCTTGTCGTTTACCTTCGGTGTCTGCTACTGTATCATTTGCGTATCTGATATTGTTCAGATTACGGCCACTAATGATGAACACTGACAGGAATTTTAGCACCCTCAGAATTCTCTGGCTGTATAAGTGAATGGAGAAGATCTACGTCGTACAGACAAGTTCACTTACCTGGGCAGTATCATCAGACCCGATGGTAGCACGAAAGATGATATTCAAAGCAGACTGGGCAAGGCCGGAAGTGTGTTTAAAGAAATGAACAACATCTGGAGATCAACACAGTACAGCACCAACACCAAGCTGAAGCTATACCAGAGCTGTGTTGTATCTACTCCTCGACGGATCTGAGTGCTGTAGAATGACTAAGGCAGATCTCGCCAAACTTTAATCCTTTCACACCATATGCCTCCGACGAGTACTTTTTGGCCAGAGAAGATCTCCAACGAAGACCTGTTGAGGAGATGAAAGGAAGAGAACATGGGAATCATCATTACAAGAAGGCGGTGGATGCATCTTTAACCATACCATTACGCGTTCGGATCTCTGTGTCGCACTTTCCGTTTTATGTTAGAACATTTCCCGGGTTTTTAAATTTCTGCACCTGTTTGATTTTCGTATCATGCAACTTGTAGCTGGTATTTGGCAATATTTTTTTATTGATGACTATTCATTCATTTTTTGTAGTTTATTTGTAGTCCTTTCTTTCCGCTTTCTTTAACTACTTCCTGTAGAATGTCTTGCAGTTTCTTTTCTCTGTCTGCTATGAGTTAGGTATCATCTGCGTATTTTATATTGTTCAGCTTGCGACTATCAATCATGAATCATGGTAGGACTTCTAGGGATCTCAGAATTGTCTCGTTGTATAAGTTAAATAGATCCGGTGAGAAGACACCTCCTTGTCTTACGCCCCTTTCTGTCTTTGTATATCTGATGAACTCGTTTCTTCTTATATCTTTGCTGCAGTATATATTTATTTAATTTACATTGCAACACGCAAAGTTCTCTGTATATAGTACATAGAAATTTCTGTGACACAATGCAAATTAAATTAATTTTAAATAAAATCTAATTTACTTATATCATGCTCTGCAATTTATGTTGTATTGAGCCCCTTTTAAAAATTAAATGCCGGAGGACTCGGGATACTAAACCTGTTAGTTTTCTTGGGATTACGATGCATTCAGTCATCTTGTAGTTGATATGTAGGTTCTTTCTTTCCGCTTTCTTTAACTACTTCCTGTAGAAGGTCTTGTAGTTTCTTTCCTGTATCTGCTATCAGCACTGTATCATCTGCGTATCTTATATTGTTCAGATTGCGATCACCAATGACAAATCCTGGCATAACTTCTAGAGCTCTCAGAATGATCTCGCTGTATAGGTTGAATAGATCTGGTGAGAAGACATATCCTTGTCTTACACCTCTTTCTATCCTTGTGTATCTGTTGAACTCGTTTCCTGTCCGTGTACAGGCTGTTTGCTGCCAGTATGGGTTCTTGATTATTTTCATGGATTTCCCGAATATATCAAGTTTGCCGAGCACCTCTATTAGGTCTTTGTGGCGTACTTTGTCGAATACCTTTGTGAGTGTAGAATAACAATAGAATAACAAGAGAACAACAAGAGAATAACAACAGAATAACAAGAGAATAACAATAGAATAACAAGAGAATAACAAGAGAATAACAATAGAATAACAAGAGAACAACAAGAGAATAACAACAGAATAACAAGAGAATAACAATAGAATAACAAGAGAACAACAAGAGAATAACAACAGAATAACAAGAGAACAACATGAGAATAACAATAGAATAACAAGAGAATAACAATAGAATAACAAGAGAACAACAAGAGAATAACAACATTGACCGCCATAAGGTTCCCAGCTAGCGTCCAGCTGGCAGACAAAGATAAAGCAAGTTTAACTTAATACAAACCCTGCTGTATTTACTAGGCTTTCCACTCAAGCCCGGATGTGACACATGGTCATTTTAATGTGGGAATTCCCAGCCATATAGCCGGGCCAAAAATATGTCTGTCTATTTTTACCGAGTCGTGGTTCTACCCTTCGGCGGAACCACGACTGGGTTTGTGCTCTCTGCTCGGAAGCAGAGAGCTGACAGTGTTATAGGGTTACAGAGCAGTCATCCGAAGACGACTGCTCCAATGCAAACCCTGCTATATTTACCAGGCTTCCCACGCAAGCCCGGATGTGACACATGGTCATTTTAATGTGGGAATTCCCAGCCATATAGCCGGGCCAAAAATATGTCTGTCTATTTTTACCGAGTCGTGGTTCTACCCTTTGGCGGAACCACGACTGGGTTTGTGCTCTCTGCTCGGAAGCAGAGAGCTGACAGTGTTATAGAGTTACAGAGCAGTCATCCGAAGACGACTGCTCCAATGCAAACCCTGCTGTATTTACTAGCCTTCCCACGCAAGGCCGGATGTGACACATGGTCACTTTAATGTGGGAATTCCCAGCCATATAGCCGGGCCAAAAATATGTCTGTCTATTTTTACCGAGTCGTGGTTCTACCCTTCGGCGGAACCAGGACTGGGTTTGTGCTTTCTGCTCGGAAGCAGAGAGCTGACAGTGTTATAAAGTTACAGAGCAGTCATCCTAAGACTACTGCTTCAATGCAAACCCTGCTGTATTTACTAGGCTTCCCACGCAAGCCCGGATGTGACACATGGTCATTTTAATGTGGGAATTCCCAGCCATATAGCCGGGCCAAAAATATGTCTGTCTATTTTTACCGAGTCGTGGTTCTACCCTTCGGCGGAACCACGACTGGGTTTGTGCTCTCTGCTCGGAAGCAGAGAGCTGACAGTATTATAGGGTTACAGAGCAGTCATCCGAAGACGACTGCTCCAATGCAAACCCTGCTGTATTTACTAGGCTTCCCACGCAAGGCCGGATGTGACACATGGTCATTTTAATGTGGGAATTCCCAGCCATATAGCCGGGCCAAAAATATGTCTGTCTATTTTTACCGAGTCGTGGTTCTACCCTTCGGCGGAACCACGACTGGGTTTGTGCTCTCTGCTCGGAAGCAGAGAGCTGACAGTATTATAGGGTTACAGAGCAGTCATCCGAAGACGACTGCTCCAATGCAAACCCTGCAAATTATGACTGGAATCAAGCTAGTATTTATACAGAAATGCTTCCAATTATTTACCAGCAGCCAATCACAGCCCAAGCAATGGACTATCCCACTTGAGCACAATGAGATGTTCTAGGGCACAATAAATAGCTCTCTTTCTCAAGGTGGATTTATTATGGTCTCGGATTGTTCTACAACTGAGTGCTTATCTTAACAATGCAATTGTTCTACAGTGGGGAAAACACATCCTTCGGTTCTTGTATTGCCCATTCTGACAATATTCTAAGCATAAATATTGCGTTCCTTGTTCTAGTGTCCTTGACAAAACCGCACTGTTCTTGTCCTATTTCTGGTCTGATTCTACTGCGCGCTATGGTCATCAGAATTCGGATGCTGAGTTTTGTTACGTGACTGATTCAGTTGGTTATTCGATGGAGGTCGCATTCGTTGGCACCCTAGATTCTTAGGCAGTTCTATGAGAATCGATCTGCTGAGGTCTTCCGGGATATTGCTGTTGTGGCAGGTTTCATTTATTATTTCTGCGAGTTTGTCTACGCCGAAATCGTCTACGGCTGCTCACATTTGTATTGCAATGCTGTCTGTTCCTGCTGCTTTGTTTCTATTCAGTTGGGCCAGTGCAGCGTACACTTCGGATTTTAATATAACTGACCCGACGGTGTTTCTGTGTATCGTTGCTCTCTCTCTCTCTCTCTCTCTCTCTCTCTCTTCCTCTCTCTCTCTCTTTCTTTCTTTCTCTCTCTCTCGGTTCCTCTCTCTCTCTTTCTCTCTCTCTTCCTCTCTCTCTTTCTTTCTTTCTCTCTCTCTCTCTCTCTCAGTTGGCGATTCTACCTCTGAGTTATGGTGAAAGAAGGCGGACTTTAGCGTGTTACATACAATGTAAACACATGCCAGTAGTCTAGAGTGTTCAAATTCATTACTAAATGAACGATGTGTAGATGCGTGAGTAGCTACTGTTTTTTTCAAAAAAGTTAAATATAACAGAAAACGAATATTTAATCATGAGCCATTCTAAACATCGTATTTTTGCTTTAATTTCTGGTAATCTCTCTCTCTCTCTCTCTCTCTCTCTCTCTCTCTCACTGGCTCTCTTTCTCTCTCACTCTTGTCATGGAAGAGATTTCCTATATATATTCTTTCCACCTCTGCAGTATTTCCTTCTTCCTAAATTTGAGCCTTCCATCCTTGGATGTTATACATACCGTTGAAGAGCAGGTGTTTTGTCCTGTTAGTTCTCTTATTTTGTTCACATGTCTCCTTTATTAGTCGTGCTCAATCTCTCTAATTCTGCACATTTATCGTTAAGTCATTCCTCTTTATCCTGTCTGCATTTGCTGTTTATTTCCTTGTGTAGTTTCATGTATACCGTTCCATATCTTAATCTTGTTGTCTCTTTCTTTTGCATAACGTTGAGAATCTCATATGTGATCCACTCATTTTCCCTTCTACGTCTGTACTCCTTTGCGATGAAGTCGTTTACTGATGTCACTAACGTTTTTAGTGCGTCTTATTTCATACAAATGACAAAAAAAGATGAGGACAATAGCCCGAATAATGTAAATACTGCAAATACTACCTCATCTCAGAAATATAGACAAATAGAATGATCTATTATTAAACGTCGTACAAATAGCAACAAAGATGAGGACAATAGTCCGAATAATGTAAATACTGTGAATACTACATCATCTCAGAAATATAGACAAATAGAATGATCTATTATTAAACGTCATGCAAATGGCAACAAAGATGAGGACAATAGTCCGAATAATGTAAATACTTTAAATACTACCTCATCTAAGAAATATAGACAAATTGAATGATCTATTATTAAATGTCGTACAAATGGCAAGAAAAATAAGGACAATAATCAGAATAATGTAAATACTGTAAATACTACCGCTAGGCTTCCTCAGTTTCATCCTTAATGTACATATAACCGGGAGGTGGCAACATTATTAGAATTACGATTTACTTGAATTTGATAAGATAAAAGACATTGCTGATCATTATTAGTGTAAGTATTTCTTTCATTTTGATTTCTTTTACTATTTACAGAAACTATTTAGTCCGTCAATGTATGGTTTTGAGGCGTAATACTTTTTGAATTTTCATCGGATTAAATAATATTATTATTAAGTATTATTAATTTTTCTAGTACGTTTTTTTTTATCGTTTCACCCCAAGCAAGGCATTCCACTGCCACTATAGCGCAGGGGGTTACCTAGGGGAAGGAACTGAGAGAGCGATTAGATATAGGAAATGTCAGAAGGGGGGTGATAGACGAGTAACGATGTACATAGGAAGAGTGTTTGAGAGAATGGGTGCGAATTAGTGTGTTAGGAGGTATCTATTGACCTTACATTTAAACTCCTGGAGATTGTAGCTGTCGGGGAAGCAAGTATGCCGAAGGAAATTCCACAGGCGGGAAGTGCGAGAAAAGAAGCTGTTGGAGTAGAAATTGAGGTTACATTTTATCGGTTTCACTGTAAAAGGGTGGACCTAGTTGCTAATCTAGTATCTCGTGCAAATTCGTACCTAGGGGGCACCAGTGATCTAAGTTCATCGGAGCAGAAGACGTGAAAGTATTTATAGAAGAGGCACAGGGAAGCCACGTCACGCCGGTGAGAGAGTGACTGCAGGCGTCAGCCAAGTCGGTATCGATCACATTACAGATTCTCCGCTGGATTATGTCAAGAACCCCGAGGCTTCTATCTTCCAAAGTTATTATCAACTATTCTCAAGGTCATTAAGGAAAATCAACTCAAATCAAGAAGAAAAGAAATACACAATTAAAGTTGGTTAACACAAACGGGAAATATTTTGATATGAGAAATATTTTAATTAATTTCAAATCATCTTAATGACTCGCAGTAAAAAAAAAACCAGAAGTTCAAATAAAGGAGAGGAAAAAAAAAAGAATTGATATGAAATATGGTAAGCTCTTAAGCTACGAGTGAAATGGTTTCTCGAAGACTCGATATAAGAAGATAATCAATAATCTTTTCTTTACAAATGACATCTATTCTTATATATATATATATATATATATATATATATATATATATGTTACGGAAACTAACGAATTTTAACGAAACTTGGTTATAAACAACCGACAATTTGAAATGAATTGTTTGAACATTATTTTTGATAATAAAATTTTGGTAATAAAAATTTATCGTAAATAATCAGGCCAGTAGATATAAATATATAATACTGTTTAATTAAAAACAGAATATCTACTTAAATACGAGTATCGATCAAAAATAATGTTCAAACAATTCATTTCAAATTGTAGGTTGTTTATAACCATATATATATATATATATGTGTGTGTGTGTGTGTGTGTGTGTGTGTGTGTGTGTGTCAGTTGAAGCTATCTACCAAAAAATAAACTTATAGGGAGCGAATCGATATTCAATTTCCAAACAAATTTTGTGGCAGACAATGCTAATATTTCAATGTTTGTTTATTTGCGTTATGCTTAAAATTTTATGAATAGGACTGATTGTCCAATTTATGTGCAAGAGTACATAATTGCCAAGTAAATGAAAAGCGCGCGCACACACATACATACACATCTGTGGTACAATGTATATCGGCTCGGGACGAGAACTCGGAGGGCCGAGATCGAATTCCAGTTGAATTGGTTGCATTCACTTACACGCAAATAGCCTTGAGAAAGGTAATAATCTGTATCTTCCCTCCAGCTATGGGTTAAATAACTGGATAGTTTGGGTTATATCGCATTGGGTATTTACTTCGGGAAAAATCTTCGACCCAAGCATCTAACACGTATGGCACTTAACTGACTAATATATATATACATATATATATATATATATATATATATGTGTGTGTGTGTGTGTGTGTGTGTGTGTGTGTGTGTGTATTTATATATAATTTACTATGATAATGGGGAAGGGCTCAATATAAGAGACCGTTTGTAAGTATATCGAGTGTGGACATATGGATCAATACTGTATGATCACTGTAGGTTACGCACCTTAATTCAACATTCAGACTAAGCATGAAGTGGGTGAAACTGACAGTTACCATCCGGCATTGATTCCTATGTCCACACTCTCTACATTTCAGTCATTCTCTTTCCCTCTCCCTCGCTCTTCCTTTATATATATATATATATATATATATATATATATATATATATATATATATATATATGCATACACACTACCGGCAATAATTATTAGGCCACCCCAGTTTAAAAAATAAAATTATGTATTTCATATATTTTTAGTATTTATTGCCAGGTGGATAATTCTAACTGAAAATAAAATGGTTCTTTTGTTAGTATTACTTTGCAAAATTTTACAAGTTCATAGATGAACTCGTCCGAATCACCCTAAATTTTCTTCATTCTTTCATTGATGAAACTTTAATATAGGTAAATATTTAAATATTTATAAATTCATTTGATGCACAAGGTATTGTGCAGTATTAACAAAGGAACCATTCTATTTTCAATTAAAATTATTCACTTGGCATTAAATTTTAAAAAATAGTATGAAATACATCATTTTTTAAACACTGGGGTAGCCTAATAATTATGGCTGGTAGTATATATATACATATATATAGTCATCCGCAGACAGATCTGTTTCGCTGTATCACAGCTCATCAGTACGGTTAGACTCCGATTGCTATTTACCCAGGATTGAAACCCGACCGAATTGGCGTCAGTCGGCGGTTCTACCTCTGGGCCATGGGCGCACGGTAGAAGAAGACGGACTTTTTAGCATGTATATTGTCATTATATACGCCCAATAGCCAATTTGCTCTAATTCATTAGTGAATGAGCGATGCGTATATGCCAAAGTAGCTGCTGTTTTTCAAAGTCTCTCATTCTTCCAGAGTGCTCAATCAGGGTGTGGAGCGTAAATTATATATATATATATATATATATATATAAAACCAATTCGGTCGGGTTTCAATGGTTTTCTAAGCATACTGATACAGCGATACATATCTGTCTGCTGATAACTATATATATATGTATATATAATGCTAAATGTAACAGACAATGAAAGTTTATGATGTTTAAACATGTGCCGTTCTAAACATCATATTTTAGCTTATTTAAAGACAAAAATTGTCCAATATCTGGATATTTTTTCTTACGCTGTCCTTGATCTAAACTCTCTCTCTCTCTCTCTTTCCCTCTCTCCCTCTCTCTCTCTCTCTCTCTCTCTCTCTCTCTCTCTCTTCGAGAAGGCAACCTCAAATAAAAAAGAGGAAGACAAAACTTAACCCAGTGGAGAAACTCCTGAAATTTAAAGAATCACATGACTTAATAATATATGGATTTACGGTTTACTATATTTATGGGTGTAAAGTGATCAATATCAGCGTAGATAAAGAATTGAACGCTGCGGTCAACATCTAGTGGCGACTGATTGAACGCAACCATCTGATTATGTGAGTTGTCTGGTCACTTGAGTAACTATATATGCTGGTCAATAGGTATTATGAGTAGTAAGGTCATGTATATCTGGTTTATTGTGTTATTCGAACAAAGACCTATTATATTTTAAATTATTATAGAGTCTCTTGAGCAGAGATGATCACGGACCAGAATGCGGTTATATTATAGCTACTATATTAGGAGGTTTTATTAACTTTTAAGCCAATATTTATTATTGATTACTCATGATATTTGGTGTTTATTCATTAATTCGTTTATCATTTTGTCATTTTTCATCATAATTCGATTTCTGCCATGGTCGCACTACCTACCAAATCTGCAGTAAGACATAAATCAGGTTGGGGTGTGTTGTAATGGCTCCATTTCATGTTTTTTCCTATCTCCCCTAATATCCTTAGCCTTACATAGACAATGTTCTCCTTAGTGTGTGGGCTGAACTTAAGAAGACAATTTTTTGTATAACTCTTAAGCTGTGGTGATACCGAGCAAAGTGAGGGACCGGATGATTGCCCTCTCACGACCAGAAAGCAAATGACCAAAACTCGTCGGTGCGCACCCCGACTCCACGCAGATGTTCCGGTTGAAACCTAAAAATTAATCAAATATTAAATTCCAGTTCGTGAGCTCACGCGAATTTTATTTATCGACCAATGGGAAGCCCACAATCAAATATGGATGTGAATTCCCAGATGATCTGCTGCGATCCAAAAAGACGAAATAAAAAGCCGATACAGAAAGCATCGCCAGACAGACACGCACAGACAGACTCGAGAGAGATGAGTGTAATTTGTATCTCCCTTGACCGACGTCAAGCGAATTACTATGCTCGCCTCCCTTCCCTGTCATCTTATCCTTCGCTGTCTCTAAACTACTTACCGACCAAAGGAGCGGGTACATCAAAGACATTCCTTATTTACAACACTCCCATGTACATACACATAAATTCTCTTTTCAGCATTTATTGCCATGAACATTTTAATGTCCATTGGACCCATGTTTAAAGGATTACTTTAATTGTAAAAACTTTAATTAATATGTGTATGTATAAAATGTTGTTTCTAAACTCAATTTGCTTTTCTTAATTTATAATATTTTTATGACTTATAGTGGGCGATCTACAACGAGCCCAAATTCCGTTAATCTGCAACAACGCACAACTACCCTTCACTAGAACGGACTCCACACTATAGGGGTTGGGGTCAGTTAAAGTTAAGAAAGCTGTGGCATAAGTAAAAGCCAATGAGCTTGCATCCCGAGCTAAGTAAACTTTGTGTTATGGTGTCTCCCCTTTTTCCATGATAATAGACTCGTCTAAAGTATACATATACTCCTGCCATAGTGAGATAACGTCAGATCCAAGAGATACCGTCAGATACCGAGAATACAGCATAAGAAGATATAAAAAGCCGATACAGAAAGCATCGCCAGACAGATAGACCGAGAGAGACAGACAGACTCGAGAGTAATTAGTATCTCCCTTGACCAAGTCAAACGGCTTACTATGCTCGTCGCCTTTACCTCTCTTTTCCTTCTTCGCTGTCTCAAAACTACTTACTGACCTAAGGAGCGAATACATCAAAGACATTTCCTTACTTACAACGCTCCCACATTCCTAAGCATTAATTCTCTTCTCACCATTTTATTCCCATGAACATTTAACGTCCGTGGGACCCATATTTAAAAGATTACTTGAATTGTAAAAACCTTAATTGATATGTGTATATATAATGTTAATTTCTCAACTCAATTTGCTTTTCTTGACTTATAATCTGTTATGACTTATAGTGGGCGATCTGCAACGAGGCCAAATTCCGTTAATCTGCAACAACGCACAACTACCCTTCACTAGAACGGATAACCCACCATAAAGCTAGGGTTTCCAGGGATTCTTTCAATGTGTTGTTTTGTTCCATTTTTTATCATTCCAAGTGCACCTATTATCACTGGTACGATACTTGCATTCAATTTCCACATTTTTTTCTATTTCAATTTCCAGGTCTTTATATTTTGACAGTTTTCCTTGGTTGCTATGTTACAATCCGCTGGACGAGCCATATCAATTAATAAGCAAGTTTTTTTCTTTTTGGTTTTTAACAATAATGTCCGGCCCTATTTGCTTCAATTTTTCTGTCTGTGTAGATGGTGTAATCCCATAGAATGGTGACATCTTCGATTTCTGTAACCGGTGCTGGGTGATGTTCATACCAGTGTTTATTTACAGAGTGTTTGCCCATTGTCCAGTATAAATATTGCTCCACACAGTGGTGACGTTTTTTATATTTATTTGGGGCAAATACAAAACATCCTGAGATTAGATGGTCTATTGTTTCTTGGTATTTATCACAGAACCTGCATTTTGGGTCCACATTACGTATAATATTTGCCTGAAAGTTCCTCGTAAAAAGACTTTGGTCTTGCGCTGCAAGTATAAAGCTTTCTGTTTCAGACTTTAATCCGGATGCACGTAACCATCGATGAGTATTAACTTTATAAACACTGGGTTTATTAGCACGTTCTGGATATTGGCCATGCAGAGGTCTGTCTTGCCAGCGTTGTTTCATATTTTTCTTGTTTTTTGACTAATTGCATCATTGAATCTTTTGTTGTTTCTGTGTATGTTAGTAAGCCAATAGGTGTTGTCTTGTATGACAATTCTAGCTGAATAAGACGTCTTCCTCCATCTTTACGGGGTATGTATAAACGGTCTATATCAGCCTTTTGATGATGCATCTTATGTTTAGAAAGGAGCTTTCTTGTCTTGGAATCAATTCGTCTGATCTCATTTAGATTCCAGTTCAAGGTGCTGAAACTATATTGGAAAACTGGGATGCCAGTTTATTAATGGCCATAATTTTGTTCTGAGAATTCAATTCAGATGTTAATATAAGTCGTAGCCTTCTATAGTACTCTTTACGCACTATTTCTCTCATTTTTTATGGTGAAATTTTTCCCTCTCATTTACACCTAGGTATATATATGCTTCTTCTTACTCTAAATCTTTTATTGTTACAGCAGGGTCTTAGCTAATTGAGGATGTTTGTTGTAGCGATCCACGTAAAACTGAAGCTTTAGCACATTTATTCAAATTGAATTTCATTCCAGTGTCTTCACTGAAGCATTTTACAATTTGCAGAAGACCTTACAACTCAGTTTCATTCTTAGCACACAACTTTAAGTCATCCATGTAAAATAGATGACTTATTTTCTATTAAACTATTTTATAATCACATTCTGTCTTGTTAAGTTGACTGGTCAATGCTATTACTGATATGCAAAATAGTAAGGGAGACAAAAAGTCACCTTGAAATATATATCTGTTGATGTTTATTTCACCAGCCTTATAGGTATAATTTTTGTTATTGAGGTAAAGTGTTGTTTTCCATATTGACATACATTTTTTGATGAAGTTGATGATGACAGGTGATACCTCGTACATATTTAAAGTCTTTAAGATCCAGTAATGTGGTATACTATCGAATGCCTTACGATAATCTATCCAGGCACTACTAAGATTTTTCTTCGCCTTGAAGCAGTTTTCCAAGATCCTCCTCTTAATAAGTAATTTGTCATTACATCCGTAACAGGCACGTTTGCACCCTTTTTGTTCAAGCGGTAATATGTCATTTCTTTCCAAGAAGAATATGTCTGTTTTGTTAAAATAAATGTTAATAGTTTGTATGTTGTGGGAAGGCATGTAATTGGTCTGTTGTTTTTCATTTAATATTATTATTATTATTAAATTTACTTAGCTTTGGTAATGTATATCTACATACAGTTTGTTAAGATGTTTATTATTTACTTACTTAATTTATGTTTTTTCTTTTTCTTTTTGGGGTTTGAATATCTTCTTTGTTTATTTTAAAATATCAGCTTTGTTTAAAGTATATAACATTAGCTACATTGTACATGGTGTGTATACTTGCATTTTTCTTAGTGAAGATTTATACTATATTTGTTTTTAAGTCTCAGTTTTTAAATAAATTAAAATAAAATTTGTTTTTATGTATGCATGTCTGATCGTTTAGACAGTAATTTGAGTTGATCTGGGAAGGTGATAATTATTTTTCCTCGTGTTTACAGCTTTTGGTATTTTGTTTTAGGCTGGTGCTGATTTACTTACTTTCCATGATATTTTGGTGTATATTGTTTTGTTTTGTTTTTTGTTTTTAAGTTCCCATATATGTTTAGAAAGGGTCGTGCTGCTCGCGTATTTCCTGTCGGTAAATGATGTCTTCTGTGTGTAGTTGTTTTTCAATTATACATTTTAACCCTATGTACCTTTTAAGCAAAATCCTAGTTTTAGACAAACTCTTGTATGTGGTTCTCATTAAAGAATTAATCCCCATCATAGTGGTTTGCAGTGATAAAAAAAGATGGATGAAGTAGAACAGACCCCAGTATAGCCATTTTTTCTTATGTTGTATCCGGCACTGTATTGTTACCGGGAAGAACAATCGCTCCTACCGCCCCCACTAGCGTGGAGTAGGCTAGTCTCTCTGAAAGCAAAACACTGCGCCTCCTCGGCTTAACTCTCACAACAGACCTCAAGTAGAATGACTATATAGAATTCATAGCTGAATCTGCTGCTAAGAAAGTCGGTTCTCTGTGTAGGGCCAGGAATTTTTTCCCCCCGAAACAATCCTGCACATCTATAAATCTACCATCCGCCGTGCATTGAATCCTGCTGCCATATCTGGTCGGGTGCTCCTGCTATCCACCTCGGAATCCTTGAGCAAATCCAACGGAGAATCTGTAATGTGATCGATCCCGACTTGGCAGCTCGGAAACAGTCACTTTCTAACCGGTGCAATGTGGCTTCCCTGTGTCTCTTCTGCAAATACTTTCACGACTTCTGCTCCGATGAACTTAGCTCACCGATGCCCCCTATATATAAATTTACTTGAGCCACAAGATTAGCAACTAGGTCCCACTATTTTACTGTGAAACCAATAAAATGTAAACGCAAATTCTACTCCACCAGCTTCTTTTCTCGCACTTCCCGCCTGTGGAATCCCTTTCCATTTGCTTACTTCCCCGACAGCTATAATCTCCAAGAATTTAAATGTAAAGTTAATAGTCACCTTCTATCTCACTAACTTGCATCCTCTCTCTCATGTTCCTTTCGACCGTCCACTCCACTCTCATCAGTAATCTCATCTTTCTCTTACTCACTTCCTGACACTCCTTATAACCTGTGCCTCTTTCTCATAACTTTCCTCCGATGTAACCCCCTGCAGTGGCAGTAAAATGCCTTGCTTGGGGCGATATGATTATAAAAAAACAAAAAAAGAGCAAACATTTTCTTTAATCTGTGTATGCAGTCTCGACTGTGGAAAAACTAAGGTGTGTTAACATAATTCAATTCATTCTAAATATTTAAGTATTATTTATAGTAACGATCAGACACTAGTCATTACAATTGGTTCACATAAAAAGTATTTATGCTTCAACCTAATCTATCTATCTATCTATCTATCTATCTATCTATCTCAGTCTCTTCCTTATCTATCTATCTCAGTCTCTTCCTTATCTATCTATCTATCTATCTATCTATCTATCTATCTCAGTCTCTTCCTTATCTATCTATCTCAGTCTCCTTCCTTATCTATCTATCTATCTATCTATCTATCTATCTATCTCAGTCTCTTCCTTATCTATCTATCTCAGTCTTCTCTTATCTATCTATCTATCTATCTATCTATCTATCTATCTATCTATCTCAGTCTCTTCCTTATCTATCTATCTCAGTCTCTTCCTTATCTATCTATCTATCTATCTATCTATCTATCTATCTATCTATCTCAGTCTCTTCCTTATCTATCTATCTATCTATCTATCCATCTATATATCTATCTATCTATCTCAGTCTCTTCCTTATCTATCTATCTATCTATCTATCTATCTATCTATCTATCTATCTATCTATCTCAGTCTCTTCCTTATCTATCTATCTCAGTCTCTTCCTTATCTATCTATCTCAGTCTCTTCCTTATCTATCTATCTATCTATCTATCTATCTATCTATCTATCTATCTCAGTCTCTTCCTTATCTATCTATCTATCTAA